>PITA01011058.1:42372-68780 GCA_004023965.1 Spilogale gracilis
TCATTTCACGTGATACCACTTAAACCAAAAGTACAAGGAATCAAAAGTAATGTCAGTTTCACAGTTTTTAACATGGAAGGGGAAGTACAATCACAAACATTTTGTAGCAAGAGAAGCAAAAGGTGCACAGCAATTATGAAATTGGGAATAAAATACAATTATATACTCAAAATTTATCACCTATTTTTAAAAATCCTAATGCTAAAACTCGTTACATAAATTTAAGTTCACATGAGGACTAAATCTGACTGTCAAATTTAGAGCCTGATCACTTTTATGCCCTTAATCTCATCAACAATACCTTCTCCCATGCAGTACTTTGTTGCACAAATATCAATTCAACTGACATATCCATTTATTGATTTAACCCATAAAGGTTCACATAATCATTTATTAGTTGATTTAACCCATAAAGCCTTCTTCTTAAAAATAGAAAAGTATTTTCATTGGCTCTGTAACCTCCTTCCTGTAACAGCCTCCTCAAAACAATGTTACCTACCAAACTAATACTTTAGCAACACCTAGTTTTGAGGAAAAAATATGAGTAAGGCAAATTCTCATTTCCACTTTATCTATATTAATGCTCAGCATTGCTTTTCTTAAAATGTCAGTTAAAAACAGATGGGCATCTAAACAAGGCACATAAATTTCCAGTATTTGCTTACTATGATGTAATTTCCGAAATCAAACATACTTGAAATAAATTATAAATGCTCTATTTTATACTTTATCAAATGTTTACTTACATTTTTATAGAATATACTTTGCCATCATTTAATAATCTTATCTGATAGGTTTATAGAAACAGAAACAAAGGTACAGACAAAGAACAAATCAAGAATTATTTCACTCACAACACCATCTAATCAAAATACCATTAGCACTGTTCCCTAAAGCACAGAAAAAGTTCTGTCGTATCAATGTATTTTTGTTAGAAGAAAACATCTGCAAACCTTTAGATCAGGTGTGTTGTCAAGACATGGTTTAAAAGAGCAAGAAAGTGGAAATATCTAATTGTCCAATGATAAGGGACTAGCTGAGTAACATACAATATTACCTTTCAAATGATCACACAGACCTATGTTTACTTACCTGGAAAAATAGCCATGAAAAGTGTGATCTCTTTTTGTGATGAATATACATACACATATGCTCACAGAGAGAAAGTCTAAATGGATAGATCCCCAGATGTTAACCATGATATTTCTAAGTGCTGGGATTACAGGTGTTTATTTTTCCACTTATTTTTCAGCATTCTCTGAAATTTTGGCAAAATGACATTTGCAAGAATGAGCATCTATGATTCGAACTAACAAACTCAAAAATCTTCCTTGCAAAAAGCCTAAGGAATATCCAAAAATATCCTGGCATAGAGCAAGAGGGAAAGTATTAGCAACAACATAACTAGAATTCTTTGTGAGCGAGGCACCCCAGAGGGCTCTGCGACAGACGGGGGGGGGGGGGGGACCCTTTACAGCAGCCTATATAGAACAGAGTTCGAAATCACAAAACCTAGGTTCAAGTCCCTGCCCCTTTTACTTGTACGACCTTGGGCTAGTCACTTACTCTTTCTGGGCTCACTTCATCAATGAAAGAGAGGTATGACTTGTCTTCCTACCTCAAAGAACTGTTGGAAAGATCAGATGAGACAATGGGATACGTTATAAACTGCAACATCATTAAGCGCAAAGTACTAAAAAAAGCATTATTCAAACATGAAAAAGGTGCTCAATGCCAGAGCAAAATACTTCAGAGAGCACTACATCTATAAATAATGAACCAGAAGTTTTGTTTTTAAAGGCTTCATCTTATCATAAACACCCAGTTTTTCAGAAACTCAAGATACTTCTTCCCAGTTCCCACTACAGCCATGAGCCATTTTATTTTCTTATCCCCAGTTGCCATCAAGAAAGGGTACAAATTACACTGAACTCAGAAAGCCTCAGCAAGAACCTTGGAGCAACATGTTGCTGTAGTTCACCAGGAGAAACCCAAGATTAATCAGCTATGGACTCACCACTAAGCACGACCACAACTCACAGTGGTTATAAGAGACTCTCTAAAGAGAAAGACAGTACATGACCCAGGAGAAAACTGTAGATGAAAATGCAGTCTTTCAAAACAATTATATGAAATACTTAAAAACTAAAGGGTTTTATAAATTGTTTTTAACTACTGTTCATAAAAATGGTGACTTAAAACAAAAGCTATCTAAATGTGGCACTTGACACCAAATCAGGGAGTGTCCAATCAGACTCATGAAGAAACTCAGGTTTTTTTTTCCTTCTATCTGAAATAAAAGCAGACAAATCACACCACAAAGATCAAAATTAAGTGGCTATTTCTTGAAAATAAGGAGGCAGAATATGACAACCGAATTTACTGACATGCTTATAGATACTTTTAAAACCATAGTGTCAAAAGTATGGCTTCTCTTCCCTTTGAATTCCATTATTTTATTCCACTAAAATAAAGAACTTCTTCCTCCCCACTGTTCCTCCTGTGAGTTAAAATGGCAATATAACCTGATTTGAGAGTTAATGCAAAAAAAAAAAAAAAAACTGTAATAAAAAAGCACTTTGGGGCACCTAGATGGCTCAATTGGTTAAGCATCTGACTCTTGATTTCTGCTCAAGTTATCTTAGGGTTGTAAGATCAAGCCCTCGAGCCACCCCACCCCACCCCAGCTCCATGCTCATGCTCAGAGGGAAGTCGGCTTGAGATTTTCTTCCTCTCCTTGTCTCTCCTTCAACTCTCCCTCAAGCGTGTGCATGCACTCTCTCTCTGAAATAAATAAATAAAATCTTGGGGTAAAAATGTACTTTAAGAGGAACTACATGAAGCTGTCAGATTATTAACTTCCAAGATCATCTGGCCTTTACACCCCCCTGCTTATTTAATTCCTAAAGATAATAAAATGCTCACTCTCTACATTCTTACAGATGTCATTTACGGGTATTCCCCTAATGAAAAATTAAATCTTTCATAAACAAATGTGCACAGAGAATTCTTTTTGATATGTATGACTCACAATCTAATTTTTATTGGCAGTATCTTCAAGTGTTACAGCTTGCACTATTCCTACAGGAGATAGAGTTCTATCCATCTCCCCATCCGATCTTTGTAGATTTGTTATAGATTTGAAAGGACTCACTAAAATGTTCCATGGGGAAAATAATTATGAATACAATTCACAGCAAGATGAAATGTGGGTTGTGAATTAAGATAACAAAAAAGTCACTGTATTTACTCAAAGCCTCATAGTTGGCAATCCACTATAAGTACTGTACTTTCACCTAAAGCTGAAAACTCTGTTTTTTTCTTAAATTTTATCCTGACTTTTCCTATCTTATTAAGAATAAATGCTACTTACTTCCAAAGCAAAAAAGAAAAACCATCAGAAAATGATTTCCAAAAGGAGTATCTTCCAAAGCTTACTGCACAGAAAATTATATACACACATTCTCAAATAACTATGGTAGGCGTTCCTAAGATCACCTACCTCCTTCCAAAAAAAAAAAAAGATCAGCAAATCTAACCACAATCAAGAAGTACTAAAAAATTTAACACAGCCATCGCCAGTTAAGCAATTTAGCACAGATTCTCAAAGTATTGGACATACACAATGCCAAGCCAGGTCAAAATAGTTATTATAATTTGAAAAAACTGTACTACAGAAACACAAGAATAGTTTTTCCCCTGAAAAAAAACTCAAGTAGATTTTTGAGAAAACAAAAAGGGAGATCCTTTTTAGAAAAATAATGTTTCCCCCAAGTGTTTAGCATTTATCTGATACAGGCTCATTTTTGTAAAGAGAAACTTTACCTAACAAGACTCACACCAGGGATCTGATCTATCCCCAAAGGCACTTTCTTAAAATGAGAAAGAACAAAGGAGGAAATCTCCCAGCATGTGCTTTCCATACCAGTTTCTTTAGACAGCATCTAGAGTGACAATATACCCAGCACAAGCTTTTCAGCTTTACTCTGTGGCCCATGTAAAACAGAACTGATTAGCTATCATTCAAAAGGATTTCAAACAAAATAAGTATTAGAAGGCAGAGATCACAGCAACATTGTGACTACATCTTAAGAGTGAAAACTATTGAAGACATGTATCTTAAAGTTGCATACTTTATATTTCAAGAGTTAATGACCTCAAAATATTCAAATTGCTGAGGCTTTTTCATTTCAGTCAATAGTTTGGGGGAAAAACGAAACCAACCATTCCAAATGTGCACTCTTTTCAATTAATTTGTAATCAGAAGTAAATTTTTAAAGAATGACATTCAAAGCCAGCGCCTTAATATACAAATTTTGGGATGTTAACACTGCAAAATTATTGAGGAAACCGATCTTGCAGCGAAGCTTTCCACAGAAAAACTCCAGAAACAAACCTGGTGTTTGCCTGTTCTAGAAGCTGACGTTTCAGTCTAACGGAGAAATTTCTTAAAAAAATAATTTGCATTAAATAGAGACAGGGGCTCCCCCCAAAGATTTACAACTGTACATCCCAATCGCCACTCTGACAGAGATGTCAGTTCTCTGGGTCAAGATATAACCAGCTGTTTGGTTCACACACAGGAAGCCACGGAGAGGGGAATATCGCGTTCAGAGCCTCGAAATAATACGCGTTAGTTAAAACTGCCTGCTACTAAACCAAAATTATTCAAGCGGAGCCCCATTTGTCACAATCCAATCATAAGGGTTCCACCCCCCTCCCCCAACAGCTTGTGTAGTGGTATATCTGCTTCGGTAAAGAAGCCATCATCAGGTAAAGAAGATTGGGGTGGGAGAAAAAGCGGGGGAAAGGGGGCACCCTTTCATCCAATTTCGCGAGGCGTAAGTAATTGGTACAGTTGAGAGGAACGGAGGAACGTTCTATTTATTGGGGGTTGAAGTAGGATGAAGGGAGAATTTCGTTCAAATCAACATGGCCAGCAAGATGTCCCTACAAACAAAAGGCAACGGGGGGATATAAACACGAACCATTCACCTCCATCAGCTATAGCATCGCCATCATGGTGTGTGCAGAGACCCCCAAAGGCTCCTCTCACCCTCCACACAAGGCAAAGGAAGAGAAGGAAAAGAAGGGAGGGGTAGCTGCTTCCCACCACCCACCACTGCTTCCAAATACACACCCTTCGAGGGGGGGTTCTTCGCCCCCGGCTGCCCAGGATCACAGAGAAAGTAACGTCCCGCCCAGGCAGACTCCCCCGCTACCCCTCAGCCGAACCCCAACGCCGGCCCGGGGCTCTCTAAACTTTACCGGAGCTTCTCCCCACATCCCCGCCCCATAGCCCCAGGATCGCGCTGCCCAGAAGCGGGGCACCCCAGGCGCCTCCTGACAGGCGGGCAGCCGGGGAGAGCCGAGTCCGGGGCGGGGGCGGCGGGGAGCCACGGAGGGGCGGGGCGGCCGGAGCCAAGTTCCCGGGGGTCTGAGGAAAGCTCCTGACAGCAGCCCGGGACTGCAAAGGAGGAAGAGGAAGCGGCGGCGGGGAGCTTTCCCAATCCCCCCTACACGAACACCCTGCCCCAGCCCCCGTTCCCTATGGGGGGGCGAGGAGGTTGTGGAAGGCGAAGAAGCCGAGCCCAGGGGGCAGCCGAGGCCCCTACCTCCGGACTCCAGATCTCTTCCCCCGCCACCCCCGCCAGAGGCGCCCACAACAATAACACGCCGGGGACGACCCGTCAGCGCCCCCGAGGCACCCGGGGCCCGCGGCCCGCCGCTACCGGGCCCCCTCAGCTGGGGCCCTGCGCGCCGCTCCTCTCTACAACTCCAGGTCCGGGTGGAGTCAGGCCCGAGCGGCCCCCCAGGGCCGGACCCATCCCCCCCGGCACCAGCGGCGCCGTCTCCGCGGCCGAATATTAGAAGTGAATTCGAGCTGCGCTTTACCTTTAGTTCCGCACTGTCCGCCATCTTGCGTCTGTCAGCGCAAGCGCACTGAACCTCGCCGGGGGCCGTCGCTAGACCCGCCCCTCTAGCCAGCCTGGCCCCGCCCTAGCCCGGCCCCTCTCGCCCCTCCGCCTCCCAGACCCGCCCTCGGCCTCCGCCCCTCTCCGGGCGCTCAGAGCCCCGCCCCGGGCACGTACAGCAGCGAGACCGGCACGTACCATTTAAATAATGGCGCCAAGAGGGGAGGTTTGACAGTTACTCCCCCCTCGACCTCCCCGCCCCCCATCCTCGTCGGGCTAGCGCCTCCAGGGAAAGGCAGGAGCCAGTGGGCTGCGGGCCTGAGCCCCGCCCCTCCGCGGCCTGCGGGAACCCTTCTGCAAAGTTTCGATGCCTATAATCACAGAAACTATGATGGCCCTTTCCCCCAATCAGAGAGTCTTTTTCATCACCTGCTACCTGCGAGGCTACGCATGGGCTAAAAATAACAATCCGTTACATTTGAGGATCACTCGATGAAACATTTCCAGATTTATTAGCTCAGATCCTCCTTATGACAGCACTGTGAGGTGAGCAGAGAAGAGATTACAATTCCCGTGGTATGTATATAGTCAGAAATGAAAGCTCAGAGAGGAAAAGTGACTTGCCCAAATACCCCGTGACAAAATTCTGAAGACGTTCATTCATTAACTTTTTGTTTCAGCAAGTAATTATTTAGTGATTATGTTCCAGTCCTGTTTCTTTAGGAAATCAAAAACAAAGTCCCCGCCTCCTGTAGTTCTCTAATGAAGGAACAGACAAGTGAACCCAATAAAGATACAATTACAAATGGTGGTGTGTACCAGAAGAAAGTAAAGGATCCAGTGAGAGAACAACAGTTGGAAAGATACCTGGAGGGTTTTCTCCAATAAATTGACATTTAAGGAGATATGATGAAAGAATTATTTCACACGTTTTCCTCTCTACTGAAAGCCTCCTAGACCTCTTCCCGAACCCCCACTTTTTGCTCTCAGTTTTGCTTCATTCCTCATGGAAAAAGTGGAAAGATAAGAGACATGAACTCCCTTATCTTCTCACCATCAAAACTATTCCTACAGACATAGTAACATTTGGGTTACTATGAATGAGGTGTCCCTGCGCCTGTGAAGGCCAGTCCCTGTACCAATGACCTGGATTCCTTTCCCTCCCACATTCCTAAGAACTTTACTCCTACAATCACCTCACCCTCCAGCATCATTACTTTTTCTCCTATTAGGTTACTCCTATCAGCATATAAACATACTGAAATTCCTCCCATCTAAAACAAACCTCCCTTGACTCCAAAATCTCCTCCAGAACTGTTCTATTTCTCTTCACTGCAAAAATTCTCAGGTTTTTCAAGATCTCTCTATTCAAGATCTCTCAATCTCTCTGATTGTTCTCCCTTCCTCCCATCACATTCTCTTCTCGGCCTACTCTGACCCAGCCTTGACATTTCTCATCAAGATCACCTATCAAGATTATTAATGATCTCCATGTTTCTAAAACCAATGGTCAATTCTCTATTATCTAAAATGACCTCTTGGGAGAACTGTAAACAGTTGACAAGACTCCTTTCTCTTGAAACACTTTCCTCCCTGAACTTCCTTCAAAGTCTCCCTGTCCTGATTTTCCTATTCCTTCACCAAGCCTCATTGTCAAAATCATCTGCTGATTTCTTCTCTTTGGCTCAATCTTTAAATGTTGTAGTGCTCACCCTCTTATCTTCTCTGTTTTACAGTCTCCAGGTGAATTTATCCAACTCTTTGACATTCAAATTTCGGTCTAGCCCAGACCTCCCACCAAAATTCAGGTTCACAAACCCAACTGGCTACTTAATATCTCTATTTTATGACTCCTAGTCATCTCAAGCTTTGCATCAAATAGTGCCTTGATTTTACTCCCAGCCCTGTTCCTTTCCCACTATTTTCCATGGATGGCACCATCATTCAGCCAGTTGTTCAAACCAAAAATCTGGAAACTATCCTTGGTCCCTCTCTTTCATTCACGTCTCACATTCAATCCATCAGTCAATCCAGCTGACTCTGTCTCTAGAACATATCCCCCCTGTCCATTTCACTGACCATCCACTACCATCACCTGATTCCAAGATGCCATAATTTCAAAACTACACTGCTAGGAAGGTTACTCAACTGAGAGGACTTCCATTTGCCTTCTAGGGACTAGGGTATACGAAAAATAAAATTTGACTTCATCCCTGGTTCCTGGCACAGAGCTCCTAAAACCTTTAAAATTTCTGAAGGATAGGATTTTTTTTGTTGTTGTTATTCATGATGAGCCCCTTTCCACCACACCAGAGCTCATACTAACAAGTTTCGTAAGTCAGCAGTACAAGTGGCCCACAGGACTGGCAATCTTATGGAACTGAGCCCTGACTCTCTGGGGTCTGAGCTTATCCCTGGAGCTAGTGTCAAAACTGAATTGCTGGATACTTTCTTGTTGGAGAATTGGTGTGGAAAGATATCACATATTTGGTGTCAGAAAGAACCTCAGAGATCCCTTCTTCCATAAATATATAAATATATTAAATATATATATAATTACATTTTTAAAAAACTACATTTACATTTATATTGTTATAAAGATTAAAAGATGAATACAATCCAAGCAGAGTATACTTATTTTTCTGACTCTCCAGATTTAAAACATTTTAGTGTTCCCTAAAATTATTGTCCCACTCAACACATAAAAATTAATTTGGAATTAATCATAAACCTAAATATGAGTTAAAACTACGTATGAAGGCTAACAGAAGGGGCACCTGGGTGGCTCAGTTGGGTAAGAATCTGCTTTGAGCTAAGGTCATGATCCTGGGGTCCTGGGATCGAGTTGGCCTCCTTGCTCAGTGGGGAGCCTGCTTCTCCCTCTGCCTGCTGTTCCCCTTGCTTGTTCCATCTCTCTGATAAATAAAATCTTTAAAAATTAACTTAATTAATTTATTAAATAAAATCCATTCTAATAACCTATCTTTTAATTGATGAGACTAATCCATTTACATTTATAGTGACAAAGATTTAATACATATAGAAGATATAACACATATAAACATATACGTACATATTGACAGAACCTCAAAATACATGAAGCAAGTGCACATGAAACATTCTCCAGGATAGACTATATGTTAGTCCACAAAACAAATTTTAATGAATTCAAAAATATTGAACTTATACAAAATACCTCTCCCAATCACAATAGAATGAAACTAGAAATTAATAACCAAAGGAAAACTGGAAAATGCACAAATATATGGAAATTAAACAACAGAATCAACTTCATGGGAATGAAAAGCATTACAAGAGAATATTATGACAACTGTCCTTCAACAAATAGGATAATCTAGATGAAATGGACAAATTCTTAGAAACACACAAACTACCAAAATGACTCATGAAGAAATAGAAAATCTGAATATATTTATAACAAGTAAGGAGATTGAATCCAGAAATTAAAAAAAAAAAAAATCCTCCCAGTAGAGAAATTCCAGGACCAGATGATTTCACTGGTGACTTCTACCAAACATTTAAAGAAGAATTAGCACCAAACCCTCTCAAACTTTTCTCAAAAAATGAAGAGAACATAGTACTTTTTAACTTATTCTGTAAAACCGGCATTAATACTAAAATCAGGCAAAGATATTAGGAGGAAAGAAACTATAGACTAATATCTCTTATGACTCCTTTGGTTTAATTTACTCCTAAGAATTTTATTCTTTTTGATACCATCATAAATGAAGTTATTTTCTTAACTTCTTTTTCAAATTGTTCATTATTAGTATAGAACACAACTGATTTTTGTGCACTGAATTTGTATTTCACACATTTGCTGAATTTACTAAATTTGTAAGTGGCAACTTTTGTGTTATATAATTTACCACAATTTTTAAAGTAATATAACAAACTTAGAAAGTTAGAGCCATATATGACTATATTAGAAACATTTTTTAAGTTGAAAATCAGTTATGTAAGTTCCCATCTCAGAAAGACATTATGAGAACACCAAATCAAACTCAAACTAGCAGTAAGGAAATAATAAAAATGAGAGTAGATATAAAATTTATAACAAATATAAAATATAAGGGTGCCTAGGTGGCTCAGTTGGTTGGGCCACTGCCTTCAGATGAGGTCATGATCCCCCATCGGGGGACTGAGTCCCCCATCGGGCTCCCAGCCAGGAGTTTGCTTCTCCCTCTGACCTTCTCTTCCTCTCATGCTCTCTCTCACTCACTCTCTCTCTTTCAAATAAATAAATAAAATCTTAAAAATATATATATATAAAATATAGGGACACCTGTGTGGCTCAGTCATTAAGCGTCTGCCTTCGGCTCAGGTCATGATCTCAGGGTCCTGGGATCAAGCCCCACATCAGACTCCCTGCTCTGCAGGAAACCTGCTCCTCCCTCTCCCACTCCCTCTGCTTGTATTCCCTCTTTGTCAAATCAATAAAATCTTTAAAAAACATACATATATATATAAAATATAGAAGATCAATAAAGCTGGAAGTTGGCTATTTAACATTTTAATGGAATTGGTTACCCCAAAAAAGGCTGATCAAGAAGAAAAAAAAAGAGAAATTATCACTATCACAAATAAGCAAAGGACCACAACAGATCCTGTAGACACTAAAAAAGATTATGAGAGAATACTATGAACAGCCTATTGCAATACAGCTGATGATTTAAACAAAATAAATAAATCCCATAAAATATATAACTTATCAAAACTGACTCAAGAAAAAATAGAAAATAAGAACAGTCCTACATCTATCAAAGAAATTTAATCCTTTATTTAAAAACTTCTTACAAAGAAAACTCCAGACACAGATGATTTCACCAGTTAATTTTCCAGACAATTAAGGAAGAAACAATAACCAATCTTACACAAAGTCTTCCCAAGGATAGGAAAAGATATTCTCAACTCTTTTTTAAAAAAATACTTTATTTATTTATTTGACAGAGAGAGAAGTCACAAATAGTCAGTGAGGCAGGCAGAGAAAGAGGGGGAAGCAAACTCCCCACTGAGCAGAGAGCTGGATGTGGGACTCGATGCCAGCACCCCGAGATTATGATCTGAGCCGAAGGCACAGGATAAACCCTCTGAGCCACCCAGGTGTCCCTATACTCAACTCTTTCTGAGGTAAGAACCTTGAAACCAAAACCTGACAAGGATACTACGAGAAAGAAAAAGTATAGACAACTCTCTCTCATTTCCATAGAAGCAAAACTCTTAAGCAAAATATTAACAAATTGAATACATCAATATATAAAAGCAGAATAGGATATAACCAAGGAACACAAAAAGTTGTTTAACATTTAAAAACCAATCATCTTAATTCACCACATTAACAGACATAGAAAGTGAAAAATCATATGATCATGTTGATAGACACAGAAAAAGCATTTAATAAAAATTTAACACCCATTCAAGATATCAACTTTAATAAACTAGTCATAGAAGAACTCTCCTTTATATGATTATAAGAATCTACCGGGGTGCTTGGGTGGCTCAGTTGGTTAAGCAACTGCCTTCGGCTCAGTTCATGATCCTGGAGACCCAGGATCGAGCCCCACATCGGGCTCTCTGCTTAGCCGGAAGTCTGCTTCTCCCTCTCTCACTCCCCCTGCTTGTGTTCCCTCTCTCGCTGTGTTTCTCTCTGTCAAATAAATAAATTCTTAAAAAAAAAAGTTAAAAGAAAGGAAAATATTCCATTTGATAATGGCAATGAGAAAGGTGATACGGTAAGTAGAAGAAAATATCAGGATTAGAAAAAAAAGTAATAAAATTGTCACTAACAGAGAACATGATTTTGCGTAGAGAACATCTAAAATAATTGCTTGAAAAAAGCAAGTCAATAGTGGGAGAAGATATTTGAAATACACGTATCCAAAAAAAGAGATCATTTAGAATAGTATACTACAAGTTTACTTGATGCATGGTGAGCTAACAAAAATCAATTCTATTTCTACATATCAGCAGTAAACAAATAGAAAATATAAATCAGGAAAAGTTATCAATTACAATAACACTTTTGTTTTTGTTTTTATCTTTTTTTAAAGCTCTACACCCAGTGTGGATTTTGAGGTCACCACCCCGAGACTGAGAGCCCCATGCTCTACTCACTGAGCCAGCCAGGCAAAGACATTTTTAAAATACCAAAAAATATCTTGGAACACACCTTTTAAAAAAGGCCTGTACCCTGAAAACTATTAAAATTTCATGAAAATTAAAGACCCAAATAACTAAAGGAATTATACTTTTTTCATAGATTTGAACACTCAATATTATCAAGATGTCATTTTACCCCAAATGGATACATATTTAATTGGAATATATTCAATGTAATTCCAATCAGAGCCCTATCATATTTGTTGTAAAGACTAACAAACTGATTCCAATATTTACAGAAATGAAACAATTCAAGAATAGCAAAAGCAAATACAATCTCAA
Organism: Spilogale gracilis; assembly: GCA_004023965.1. NCBI lineage: Eukaryota > Metazoa > Chordata > Mammalia > Carnivora > Mephitidae > Spilogale > Spilogale gracilis. The sequence goes on from PITA01011058.1 coordinate 54,750, forward strand.
AGGAAACAACCTAAGTGACTGCCGCATAGTATCACGTATCAAGATATATTTTCAACTTAAAGTAATTAAATCATGAATATCAGCACAAGGATAGACAAGTAGACCAAGAAACAGAAGATATAGTTCAGACACACTTGGGGAAAGCATGAGCTTTTCAATAAAAGATACAGGTCAATTAGATGTCATCTAGCAAAAAATGAATCTTGACCTCTATCTCAAATCATACATAGCAAGCAATTCTAGATAGACAATAAATCTAAACATGAAATGTAAAACATATATAAATCTTTTATAAATTAACATAAAGGACTATCTTTATGACCTTAAAGTAGACGGAGATTTCTTTCGTCTTTTTTTTTTAAAGATTTGTTTATTTATTTTAGAGACAGAGAGAGAGAAAACATGGGAGGGGTGGAGGGAGAGGGTAAGAGAGAATCTCAAGTGGTCTCATCACTGAGCACAGAGCCTGACAAGGGGCTCAGTCTCATGATCCTGAGATTCCAACCTGAGCCAAAATTAAGAATCGGATGCCTAACTGACTGACCACTCAGGTGTCCCTAGACAGAGATTGTTTAAATAGGATACAAAAAGTGCCAACCACAAAGGAAAATATTAATTGGACTACTTTAAAATTTACAACTTCTTTTCATCATAAGACACTATTAAGAGAGGGAAAAAAGCAAGTCAATAGTGGGAGAAGATATTTGAAATACATGTATCCAACAAAAGAGATCATTTAAAATAGTATACTACAAGCTTATAAAACTCCTTCAGATCAATTTAACAGAACAAAAAGCATGCAACCCAATAGAGCAAAGAGACAAGAGACCTGAATTGGCACTTCACTAAAGATCATATTCCAAATGGCCTATAGATACATGAAAAGATGTTCAATTTCATCAGTCACCAGGGAAACACTCATTAAAACCATGGTGTGACAAATTTAGGAAAAAGAAAGGAACAGGCTTGGCTCAGCTTAAATGTTACTTTCTCTGAGATGCCTTATCTAAAGAGAGTAGGTAGTAGAGTCTATTTCAACTATCATCAACATTAGCCCTATTTTTGGCTGACCCACATCTAAGTCCCCTTCACTATAATAGACCTCACAGAGGGAATTCCCCACTGTGGGAGTTTTGGTGGGAGGGGAGTGCCGAGAGCTAGACACCCAACCTGGAGGCCAAAAGCTGAGAGAGCAGCTTCATGGTTCAGCTAGGGGAACAGGCGCGTGAGCTAAGCCCAATCAAGCAAAACCTCACTGCGGGTTCTCTGGTTCCCTGGAGACATGGGGACACCAAGGCAGAGACCCAGCAAACATAACTTTCTGTAGCACGACCTTCTCAGTTCCTGCTACCTCCTCCTCAATCTGTCAGGGTTCTACTTGACTTTCCAAGTGTACTCATTCAGGCTCCCTGTGATCCTAAAAGCTCCCAATTATCTTCCTTTTTTTCTTTTTTCTTTTTTCTTAAGTAATCCCTGTGCCCAACGTGAGGCTTGAACTCACCGCACAAGGATCAAGAGTTGCATGCTCTATCGACTGAGCCAGCCAGGCGCCCCTCTTTTTTCCTTTTAAATGGCTCTTCTCCCTTGTAATCAAGAATCCAGACTGATGCAGCATTCCCTGGCTAGCTCGGTGTGAAGAGTATTTGACTCTTGATCTCAGGGTCATGAGTTCAAGCCCCATACTGGGGGCACATAATAAATAAATGACTGAAAAAATGAATCCTGACTGGTGCATCATTCTCTCATTCACTTTATCTCTGCATTTATTGCAGTGTATAATTATTTCATTCAATTGTTCACCTAGTTGGCACCGACCCACACCTAAGGGTAAGCTCCAGGAGGTGAGGGTTCCTTCCTGTCTTGTTTTCCACTGTATCCCATGCACTTAGAATAGGGCCTGACCTATAACAGGGACCTAGTGAATGTTAGTTGGTTGAATGAATGTCTTCTTTGCTTACAACCTTGAAGCTTTGGGTACTTATTCACAGAAAGGGGTTTTCAACAGCCTTTTTTTTTTTTTAAGATTTTATTTATTTATGGGGCACCTGGGTGGCTCAGTTGGTTAAGCAACTGCCTTCGGCTCAGGTCATGATCCCGGAGACCCGGGATCGAGTCCCACATTGGGCTCCCTGATCGGCAGGAAGCCTGCTTCTCCCTCTCCCACTCCCCTGCTTGTGTTCCCTCTCTGGCTGTGTTTCTCTCTGTCAAATAAATAAAATCTTTAAAAAAAAAAAAGATTTTATTTATTTATTTGAGAGAGAGAGAGAGGGAGAGAGAGTGCACAATTGCGGGGGAGTGGCAGAGGGAGAAGGAGAAGCAGACTTCCTGATGAACGGAGAGCCCCATGATCCTCTTGATCCCAGGACCTGGAATCATGACCAGATGCTTAACTAACTGAGCCACCCAGGCACCCCTGAGCAGCCATCTTTACCACAATGTTTAACTTGACATGTTTTCTGTCAGGGCATTTTCAACCAATGACTTAAAAGCCTGCATTTAGTAAGACGATCTTCAAGACATAGGATCTAATTTCAGGAAGAAAGATTAGAAAGCTGCCTCCTGTTGCTTCAGAAGTTCTCAAATATGCCTAGATATTTATATTAGTTGCTAAACAACAGCTGTTTTCTTTCTCACTAACATTCTTCCATTTAGCAAAGTAGATAATCATAACCTAAAGAATATCCATTATTTTAGAACTAAATTAAGCTACTTTTAAATTTTTGAATAAAAGCAAAAACAACACGAAACTTTTATTTTGAATAAACACAAACACTTGTAACTTTTCTGAATGGACCCTCTTGCAAAACACATTTAATCGTGATCTTCAGACACTGATGGAATTGCAGAAGGAAACATCAGATAAGGAAGGGAGGACAGAACAAAGAAATATCTGACTTATAACTTCCGTTGAATGGGTATGGCTTAAATGGAAGGAACTCAGTCTTAAGGATGAGGTATTTTTATTCAAGTATAAAGCAAAATTAAACTTTATTTGTGGGTGGGCTTAGAATATGATGGCTTCCCATCACAACCACAAAAAATAGAGTAGCAGAAATCCCACATGGAGTTATAAAACTAGACCCAAGGATATGGATAATTGTTACCTATAGTGTATTTCACTGTAATAAGCTCTCAAAACAGAAACACCTGTGATGGTCATTTGGCTCATTTACAAGTATGCAAGTTCTTCTCTGTGAATCTGATAAGATGGACACTTCCTGGAACCCTTTGAAGCTAGGTGTATCCATGTGATTTGCTCTGAATAAGAAAGTATTAGGAAAAGGAAGATGTGTCCCCTCTAGGCAGAACCATGGAGCTGTGCCACGCCCCTTCTCTCCCTGCTGGGATGATTCTGGAAACATATGATGAAGTGCACCTCCCATCAGCTAAGGTTTCTGAGTGACTTTAAGGAGCAAATGTGGGGCGCCTGGGTGGCTCAGTTGGTTGAGCGACTGCCTTCGGCTCAGGTCATGATCCCGGAGACCCGGGATCGAGCCCCACATCGAGCCCCACATCGGGCTCCCTGCTGGGCGGGAAGCCAGCTTCTCCCTCTCACTCCCCCTGCTTGTGTTCTTTCTCTCGCTGTGTTTCTCTCTGTTAAATAAATAAAATATTAAAGAATAAATAAAAAAATACACTGATTTAAAAAAAAAAAAGACAGGAATTTGGGGCACCTGGGTGGCTCAGTTGGTTAAGTGACTGCCTTCAGCTCAGGTCATGATCCCGGAGAACTGGGTCGAGCCCCACATCGGGCTCCCTGCTCGGCGGGAAGCCTGCTTCTCCCTCTCACTTCCCCTGCTTGTGTTCCCTCTCCAGCTGTGTTTCTCTCTGTCAAATAAAATCTTTAAAAAAAAAAAAGGAGCAAATGTTCCTGGTGATCCACACTGAACATGTAGCACAGGGTAATGGAGAATATGTGAACATGTAGCACAGGGAAAGAAATAATTATATTGTTGTTAGCGGTTGATGTTTTGGAGTTTGTTACTTACACCACAGCCTATCTTATCTTCACGGATCCCTAAATGGAGATGCAGCCAGAACACAAACTGAAAAGGTGTTCCTGGACTGATAAGGATGGTGAGCCATATTCCACAATAGTGAAACATTTGGTAAAGATGTTGCCTGAAGTTACTTAGAAGGTAGACTATGCACCTAATGAATTTGTATTCTAGAAGAAGCACGTAGAAAACATAATATTAGGGGCACCTGGCTGGCTCAGTCAGAAGAACATGGGACTCTTGATTTCAGGGTTGTGGGTCTGAGCCCCATGTTGGGTGTAAAGATTACTTAAGAATAAAAACTTAAAATGAGAGAGAAAGAAAACATAAGATAATGGGATGCCTTAGCTGTATTTGACAAGCTGTCAGATAGAGATAGAGACAGAGATGTAGACAGAGAGAGAAGGCGGGGTGGGGCCAGGGAGAGAGACACACAGAGAGAGAGAGACACTTGGTACGTGTTGAACCAAAAGACACAATTAAGCCAAAGAATCAGAAAAGGAAGGGTTTTACTTGCAACAAGCAAAGGAGAACACTGGGGTTGTTTCCATAAAGCAGTGTCTCCCTGAACAACGAGACTGGGGACGTTTTAGGCTAAGAATGCATTACCTACTCACGAAGGGGCTTGTGTAGTGAGGAGTACAGCATGGACAGACGTCACCTTAAGGTAACTAAGTCCAGGTTAAAATCACGAGACTGGCAAGGATCAGCATTGACAATCCTAGGGCTCCAGATGTCAGGTATCTTAATGCTCAAAGGGGTTTAGATCCTGCAAAGATAAGCCAAGAATGTGTTTCAGGTCAATCTTTACTTTTGAATCAGCATGGGGAGTTTTACCACTGATTTATTGTCCCAGACTGATTAGGCTACCTACTGGCCTGATGGTGGCTATTTGCTCTTTTTTTTTTCCCCTCCTGTGGCTGCTTGTTCTCACATTCTTTCACAAGAGGGCCACGGTCCTAAAATGAGTTTCTTTGCCTTTTTTTTTTTTAGAATTTATTTATTTATATATTTAAGAAAGAGAGAGAGCATGAGCAGGGGGAGGGACAGAGGGAGAAGCAGACTCCTCACTGAGCAGGGAACCCACGTGGGGCCCAATCCTGGGACTCCGGGATCATGACCAGAGCCAAAGGCAGATACTCAACCGACTGACCCACCCAGATGCCCCCTAACATGACTTTTCTTAGGTTAAGAAAGCTATATCTGTCTTTCTTTTTCCAGGAACTCCTAACTCTGCTTACACTGTGGATTTTTCCAAATATTTTGATTCTCTTCTCCTAAGCACATGGTAGGATTGTACTTTCCCCAATTCATTTGAAATTAATCCTGACCATGTGACCGATTTTTTTTTAAAGATTGTATTTATTTATTTGGCAGAGAGATAAATCACAGGCAGGCAGAGAGGCAGGCAGAGGGAGAGGGGGAAGCAGGCTCCCCGCCAAGCAGAGAGCCAGATGCAGGGCTCGATCCCAGGACCCTGAGATCATGACCTGAGCCACCCAGGCGCTTCTGATTTTTTTTTTTCAATAAAATGTGAAAGGAAATCATGTTTGTCATTTGGGAACAGAAACTTTAAGAGCTAGTGCTTATTGATCATTTCTTGAGATGGAGTCTCCCCTCCATCAGCCAGGGTCCCTAAGTGACTACAACCAGTAGGGAAATTTCTTTCAATCCAGCACATAGTGTGAGTAAGAAATGCTTTACTTGAGTGACTCCACTGAAATTTTAGAGGTTGTTTGCTTTCTTACCTTAGCATCCTTAACCTATCCGGACCAACCTGGTGACCAGTGGGCTTACCTTTGTAAGAGGAGACCATTATTAAGCAAGAAAGGAAATCCACAAGCCAAAAGTGAAAGAAAGTTACATCAGACAATATTCTAATTTTAATTTTCACACGGCAAAAACACCCTGTAAGAAATTACATGGGAGGGGGAAGCATTTGCAGCACATATACAGACGGTTAACATGACCTATATACTCAAAGCACATCCGTAAACCGATGACAGAACAACCCAATAGAAACAATAGGGCAAAGGATATGAGGAAGTCAGGGACATTTGTCGTTTCCTTCTCCTGCTAAGAGCACCTAGATTTTCTTTGGGGGACCTGCCCTTCTCCCATTCCCAGGCACGTTTGAGTAGGTCCTACCACCCAAGCCTGCAGCTGTGGTGGGGCTCAGACTGGATTGGGGTCACATGGGGTCACATGCCTGAGACTGGGAGTGACCAATTTTGGTATTTCCATGAGATACTACTGAGAAATTTTTATTTATTTATTTATCTATCTATTTATTTATTTAACCAAGCACTTTTTAATTTTTTAATTTTTTATTTTTTTTAAGATTTTATTTATTTATTTGACAGAGAGAAACACAGCCAGAGAGGGAACACAAGCAGGGGGAGTGAGAGAGGGAGAAGCAGGCTTCCCACTGAGCGGGAGCCCGATGCGGGGCTCGATCCCGGGTCTTCAGGATCATGACCTGAGCCGAAAGCAGTCGCTTAAACAACTGAGCCACCCAGGTGCCTCACCAAGCACTTTTTTAAAAGATGAGATAGCTCTTGTATGCTGACATGAAACGATGTGCATGATATATTGTTCGACGAAACACACACGTTTCTGAGTTAAGCATATGATAGAACCACATTTTTCCTAAGTAGGTAAGAGGGGAAAACCTGTAATACATGCGGCTCTGTCTTTGGATGAGCATAGAGAAAAGTCTGTACGCTACAGACCAAATTGTTAATATTGCGTGTGATTAGGCTCTCGTCTCGGGTCCACACCAACCCTTTAGTTCTTCTTTCTGGTGCCAGGACGAGGTTCCGCAAACTACACTTCTGCTTTGCCAGCTGCCCTGGGACACTCTGGTAACAGAGTGGTAATACGAGTTTCTAGGAGGCTGGAGGGGAACTTCCCATTCGCTTCCTGAGGGATTCCTGTTCCTATCAGAGTATCCCCAGCCATTTTTCACCCTGGCAGCAGCACACGGTTCTGTCGAGCTTCGGAATGCCCACTCCTCAGAGGTCTGGGTGCTGGCTTCACAGTCCCCTTCCCCATGTTTCTGGGTTCAAATGACTCAGCCAGTCCCCACCTCCCGCCGTTCCTCTCTGATCTCAGCTGTCCCTTTGCCTTCTCAGTCCTCCACTACCTGGCGAGTCAGTTGTCTTAGTTCGTTATTGCTGCTGAACATCACAAACTTAGGGCTTAAAATAACACATGTTTATTATCTTACCATTCTGGATGTCAGAGCCCGAAGTGGTTTCACCTAGTTCAAATCAAGGTGTCAGCAAAGTTTCACTCCTTCTAGAAGCTCTGGGGAAATCTACTTCTTTGCCTTTTCCAGCTTCCAGAATGGCCTGCATTCTTGGGTTCCCGGCCCTTTCCTCTAAGTTCAAGGACAGCCACTCTGCCTTCTTTAAATCTTCCTCTGACTCTCCAGCCTCCTCTATCCCTTATCAGGACCCTGCAATTAATAGGACTCACATGGAGAATCCACAATCCTCTCCCCACCTCAAAATCCTTAATGTAATCACATCTGCAAAGTCCCTTTTCCCATGTCAGGTAACGGCCAGGTTCTGGAGATTAGGACATGGACATCTTTGGGGACTATAAGTATGTCTACTATCCCAAACCCCTAGATCAGACGTTTGTAAACTTTTCCTGTAGAAGACCAGACAGTAAATATTTTAAGCTATGCAGACCATATGGTGTCCGTCACAACTCTTCAATTCCACTATCATAGAATGAAAGCAGCCATAGACGATACAGAAAGGGATGACTTGGCTGTATTCCAATAAAACTTTATTTACAAAACTATGTGGTGGGTGGGATTTGGCCCGTGAGCCTTAGTGTGCCAACTCCATCCTAGATAAAATTTTGTCCGTTAAAATGCTGATGCATTTTCCATTTCCTGACCAGTACACTTTAATCATCTAAGGAAAATGAAATTGAAAAAGATAGTGAGATTATTATATTTTATCTCTATATCATTTGGCTTATCACAATTAGAATATATTTCTTCTATGGCTAAAATAGCCAATAAACAAAAAAAACGTATCTATTGTATGATCTTATCTCTCTATGAAAATATGTTCTTATAATCACGAAATACTGGAAATAACCTAATAGTCCAACCAATGCCTGAACTGGCTGGATGAATTACATATTTACACAATGGCCAGTGCAGTGGTTCCTCATTTCACTCACACTAAAAATAAAAATCCTTACAAAGGCTTATAAGACCCTACATATATTTGTTTATTACAGGGGTGTTTTGTTTGGGGTTTTTTTTTTTTGGTTTGTTTGTTTTGTTTTTTAATGTCTATCTCCTCCTCCTAAAATGTAAGTTACATGAAGATGGGGATTATTCTCACTTTTGTGAATTGATGTATCCCAAGAGCCAGGAAAATACCTCCCACCTAGTAGGTGCTCAATTTTTATTTGCAGAGTAAGTGAAGAATGGAATAATTTGCAACCATTAAAAATAATTGTATAGAATTAAGTTTGCACATTTAATCATGTGGGAAAATGTCTGAAATATATTAAGTGGGAAAAAGCCCATTACAAGATAATATATACCCTATAAGTTAATTTTCAAAAGCTGTATGGAAAAAATATGGACAGGTATACTCTGATATATTAAATAGTGGTTATCTCAGAATATGGGATTTTGAGTAGTTTTTATTTTAAAATTTTATTTGCTGGGGCACCTGGGTGGCTCAGTTGGCCAACTCTTGATTTCAGCTCAGGTCATGAACTCAGGGTCTTGAGATTAAGCCCTGCATCCTGCTCCCCACTCAGCAGGGAGTCTGCTTCTCTCCCTCTTCCTTTGCCTCTCCCCCCACTTATGCACATGCTCACTCATTCTCCCAAATAAATATATAATAAAAAATAAATCTTAAAAATTTTTTATTTTCTTATTTTTTAAAAGATTTTATTTATTTATTTGACAGAGAGAAACACAGCCAGAGAGGGAACACAAGCAGGGGGAGTGAGAGAGGGAGAATCAGGCTTCCCGCCAAGCAGGGAGCCCGATGTGGGACTCGATCCCTGGTCTCCGGGATCATGACCTGAGCCGAAGGCAGTCATTTAACCCACTGAGCCACCCAGGCGCCCCTATTTTCTTATTTTTTAAGATAAAAGTTAGACTGGGTGCCTCAGTGGGTTAAAGCCTCTGCCTTCGGCTCAGGTCATGATCTCAGGGTCCTGGGATCGAGGCCCGCATCGGGCTCTCTGCTCAGCGGGGAGCCTGCTTCCTCCTCTCTCTCTGCCTGCCTCTCTGCCTACTTGTGATCTCTCTCTCTGTCAAATAAATAAATAAAATCTTTAAAAAAAAAAAGATAAAAGTTAGACTATCTATCTTGGAGATACATTTTAGGGGTCCCACTGCTTTTTCTCATGTGATTCTTTGCTACAGAGAAATAGTAACACTTCCTAAATTACTGCCTTCCCTGGTCCCAAACAACAAAGAACAAAAACAAACAAAACAGCTCTGAGAAGCACCAACCTACTGTCCTGGTCCTAGTCAGAATTCCCGGAGAGGTAGCTGGCCATTCTTCGAGGTCTACGTGGCCAATAGCAAACCTCCCGTCAGTCTCTGCCTGTCACTTCCGGGGAATGCCATGCCACCTCCTCTGAACGCCCTTGACACTTTATGGGCCCTTCCCAGGCACTCATTCTGTAAGAATCCGCCCACCTAAGAATAGAAGCACCTGTGGGCAGGAAGCCCGTTTTAGGCTGAGAATTAGTCTAGGTTAGTAATAAGAGTGATAGCTTGGAAGGCATTAAGACCTACTTGATCTTGGCAAGTTTCCTGATTTCTTGGACTCCCAGTGTTCTCGTCTATAATTCGGATAATAAGGTCCATGTGACACGACTGTTAGAGGTGTGATTGTTAAGAACTAAGGGCCTTGCGGGTCCCTGGGTGGTTCCGTCGGTTAAGCGTCTGCCCTCAGCTCAGGTCATGATCCCAGGGTCCTGGGATCAAGCCCCATGACGGGCTGTCTTTTCAGTGAAGAGTCTGCTTCTCCCTCTGCCCCTCTCCCCCCTACTCCTGCTCTCTCTCCCTTTCTCTATGTGTCAAACAAAATTTAAAAAAATTTTTTTAAAGTTTTAAAGAATGTTAAGGAACAAAGACCTTGGGGAGCCTGGCTGCCTCAGTAGGTAGAGCATGTGACTCAGTCTAAGGGTTGTAAGTTCAAGCCCCAGGTTGGGTGTTGAGATTACTTCAAAAATAAAAATTTTAAAAGAGCAAGGGCCTTGGAGTGAAAGAGGGCTTCATATCCAAGCTCTGCCACTGTGTGAGCTGTATCCTTAGGCAAGTCACTCTACCTGACCCTGAATACCCTCTTCTGTATGAAGGATCCTTATAGCACCATCTCAAAGGGACGACGGAGGAAACAGTGCAGTTGTAATCACTGTGACCTCCTCGGTCTGCGAATCACCGTCATCTCTCCCTCAGTTGACTGCAGTGTCCTCCTCATAAGTCCTTGCTTCTCCCTCCAGTCTCTTCTCAACACAGCAGCATGGGCCTCTGGTCGAAGCTCAGTCAGATCCTGCCACTCCTTTGACATGAGGCTCCGCGAATGACCGCTCACGGGCTGGACACAGCTCACAAGCTCAGAACGGTGTTCACATTTTCAAAGAGTTGGGGAAAAGAAATCACAAGAGGAACAATATTTTGTGACATGTGACAATTATATGACATTCGAACCACGTGTATAAATGAAGTTTTGTCAGAGAACAGCAACATTCAACCGCTTGGGCATCGCCTCTGGCTACGGTAACTGCAGTGACAGCCAGCAAAGCATACAACAACGTTTACTCTCTGGCCCTTTCCAGAAAAAGTGAGTTTACCAGCCCCTGCTCTAACACGCAGATTAACAAAAGAAAGTAAACTATAAACGCTCTGATGGCTTCCATCTACTCAGTAAAAGACAAAGGTCCTTCAGAGCCAGACCTTTGACATAGTCCTGCCCTCTTCTCTCTAGTCTCTCTGGCGCCCCTGGTGTCAGTCACAGCCACGCTCAGCCTCAGGGCCTTTGCACTGGCTGTTCCTTTACCCGGAAACACTCTTCTTCGGGTATCTGCACAGCTCAGTCCTTCATCTCCTCCAGCTGAATCCTAGCTCAAGGGTCACCTTCCCAGGGAGCACTAGTTTAATATTCAAGCCCCCTCTGCCTCCTAAATGAGCATGAGCCACCTAATTCTGCTCCATTCACTGCTGCCTTCTAGACACTTTATTTAATTCACTTATTTTGTTTTATTTTATTTTTTTAACCTCTGTGGCTCTGACCTTCCCACCAGAATGAAATCCCCAGGGCAGGGATTTTTTTGTCCACTGTTATTTCCAAGCACTTACTACCTAGCAGATGCTAAAACAAGTGTGGAATGAGTGAATGAAATAAAAGAGCACAGAAAACATTGAGCACTGTGCCTCACGCACAGGAAGTACTTCAGTGTGCTTACTATTGTTGGTATAATTATGACTATTGAATGTTAGCACTTAGGACAGTGCCTTACCTGTACTGAGCACTTTCCCCTCTCTCCTCCGTGTCCCTCCCTGTCACTAGGAGCACTGTCCATCATGGCAAGCTAAGTAGTGGGCCTCTGATGCTTGTCCCTCTCCACCCCCCACAGCACTCAGCTCTGTGGCTCCGGGCCTCTGTGACCCCCGGGGGCTGCAGGGAGGGAAGAGCTAGAGACTGCAGGACTGCCTTGTGGAGGACCCTAGCTCTGCTGTCCAACATTTGAAAGACTATTCAAATGCAAAAGGTTTAGACGGTATGGAGGTTTGGCCCTGAAATAAAATTGTTATAAAGTCTCCAGGGGTTGGGGAAAAAAACGGGCTATGTAATCATCATAGCCGGGCTTTGTTTAAATAAGAGTGTTTGAGGAATGTGTTCAGGATTATTTAAACTCAGACCATTTAAACTCTAAAGAATTCAAAAAGTAAGGGTAAACACTTAAATGACTTTAAAGACTTGCGAGATACGAGGCTATATAACTTACATAGTTATATATAACTTATATGACCTCCATCTGTCATTCTCAGGATCATGTCATTAAAAGTGGCATGTCTGGGGGAAACAAATGTGGGAAGAGGAGGTGGGGTCCAGGTGTAGGTATACAATGAGATCATACATCCTGGGTTGTCTGGGATCAGGTCCAATATAAAATATTCTGTCATGGGCACTCAGTGTATCTTAGATTTTGTTTCTGAAAATGGCCACCATTTTAATTCATTGGGATCATCAATTCCAACGCCCTTATGTTATAAAGAAGAACGTGAGACCCACAGAGGGACTTACCAGTGCTAGGTACAAATCTGGGTACATAGGTGCTAACTAAGTATTAGCCAAATGACAAAACTTGGGCTGATGACTTGCTTAACATTAGCGAGTAGTGGAGTTGAAACTCTTCTTCTAGCCTTCGCGGCTGAAGACCATCGAGCCCACTGTGTGCAGAATCCTGGCCAATACTGACCATGGAGGAGAATATTACCAGCCACAGATTCTTCAGGCAAGAAGGTCTGGGATTAAGTGAGTCTCTCCAACTTTACTGGGGCCTCTGGGTACCAGTCACACATTTCCCCTACAGCCGTCTCACTGGTGCTAGGTGATATCATCCTTACAGGTGTTTCTTGCTCTGAGTCAGACAGCTCTCCATCCTATCCCCCAACCAACTAGAACGGCCCTCAGCCAAGTGATACTCCTTTCCCAGGAGCAGCCAGTATCCAACGCCTAGTGAAAGTCCAAAGGCCTGACCTCCCCGTCTTGATCTGGAACCACTCTGAAAGGCCACCCCAGCTCCAGAACTCCCCGGGGGTTGGCTGAGGCCTTTGGATTGATCATATGGAAATCTGACTTCTTCCTCGGCCCTCCCTCCTCACAGATGTTGATGCTGAGAGCCCTCCGCCATTTAACTTCCTGCATACAAATATCCACCTCAAAGTCTTTTTCCCTCAGAATCCATCCTGAGGCAGAGGGGGAAGCAGCCAGTGGAGCAGAAGCCTAGAGACCACCGGAGAAGACAGTGGGGAAAAAACCAGGAGATAGCAGACAGCAAGGCCTCGCAGAAACTACTCAGAAGTCAGGAGCTACAGTTAAAAAGAGAGAAGAAAAGTCAAGGGAGACCAAATCACTGTCTCAACGAGTCCTTAAAATCAGCTGAAACAAGTTGTCTCCCTTCCAACTTAAAAGGACGTCTCAGGACCATCCTGGGCTGGGTGGGCTTCTGCCTCACGTCCTGTCTTTCCACTTCCGGCCGTGATCCTGGACCACGTGACTGGGACACCCTGCCCACATTGGTCAGTTTCTCCCTTTGAGAACCGGCCAGTGTTGTCTAAACCCCCAACTTGTGGCTGGAGTCTTGTTCTGAATCAATTGATGACCCAGAACAAAGGTGCTTCCTCCTGTCTGACTCCGAGTACTGCATGTCCCTCTGGACTCTGTCTTGGACTGTTGCCAGCCCCCCTGGGGGCTAGTCTGATGGCAGGGTCATTTTCTCTAGCTCCATCCCCTCCCGCTCTGGCCCCCCTTCTCCCTCCATTAACCCGTGATGCTGAGGGTACAGCCGAGAATACTCATGTTCTAATAATCTCCTCTTCCTTTTTGGGTTTAGTTTCCCCTCAAAGAAAATACAGACAAGGCGCCTTACAATTTTAGGGTTTCTCCCCCCTCATTTCTTGCTCCGTTGGTTTGCATGTTTCATTCTTTAGCAAGAGATGTTTTTAAGCTTTAAAAATTCAGTAGGGGGGCGCCTGGGTGGCTCAGTCTTTAAGCGTCTGCTTTCTGCCCAGGTCGGGCATCCAGCTTTGCATCTGGCTCCCTGCTCAGTGGGAAGCCTGCTTCTCCCTCTCTCACTCCCCCTGCTTGTGTTCCCTCTCTCGCTGGGTTTCTCTCCGTCAAATAAATAAATAAAATATTTAAAAAATAAAAAATATTTTAAAAATTTTAAGAATTAAAATTGAGTTAGGTCAGAACTAAGCATTGTGAAGAACATCTAACTAGCAGAAGGAAGCGTTCACATTCCGTCT
>PITA01011059.1:0-68644 GCA_004023965.1 Spilogale gracilis
TGTTTTGTGTCGCTCTTGGGTTCGTTTCTCCTCTATAGAACCCCTCTTCGTATTTCTTGTAGTGCTGGCTTGGTGGTTGCATAATCTTTTAGACCTTGGCGGTCTTGGAAGCTCTTTATTTCTCCTTCCATTTTGAAAGTCAACCTTGCTGGATACATTATCCTTGGTTGCATATTTTTGTCATGTAACTTCCTGAATACGTCTTGCCAGCCCTTTCTGGCTTGCCAGGTTTCTGTGGAAAGGTCTGACGTTATTTTGATGGTCCTCCCTCTATAGGTAAGCGATCGCTTTCTCCCTTTTGCCCTTATGACTTATTCTTTGGTTTTATGATTCGAGAATTTTACTATTATGTACCTGGAGGTTTTTCTGGCCTCATTGATCTTGGGGGTGGGGGGTATCCTCTCTACTTCTAGGACATGAACATTTGTTTCATTCCTCAGGTTTGGGAAATTTTCATCCATTATTTGTTTAACAATATTTTCTAGGCTTCTCTCTCTCTCAATTCCCTCAGGGATTCCAATAATTCTGATGTTGGAGCGTTTCATGGCATCATTTATTTCCTTTATTTTGTTTTCCTGGGATTTTAGCTGTTTTCTCCAAGACTTCTCTTGCTCCTCCTTCTTAATCCATCTGTCTTCTAAGTCACTGATACGATCTTCAGCTTCACTTACTTTGGCTGTTAGCATATTTAAATTAGATTGCATCTCATCTAAAGCCTTTCTAACCTCAGCTTTCACTTCTGTTACTATGGCTTCCACTTTGAGACTAATGTTCTTTTCTAAATTGACAATTGCTTGGACTATTGCTGCCCTGAATTCTATTTCTATCATATTGTTTATGTTCATTTCCAGTAATTCTGTGACCGAGGTTGCAGTCTCAGGGTTCTTCTTCTGTTGGGTGTTCCTTCTCCGAGTCCTGTGGCGAGGGGTGGTTCAGGGGGTGTATGGCTAAATATATCAGCCACTATCTAGGTGGATTGGTCATTGGAAGGTTTTGGAGCAACCAGAATTCACCACCGAAAAGGGAGGAGAAAGAAAAAAGAAAATGGAAGAGAGGAAGTAAGAAAAGGAACCCCTGCCAGAGCGTGACCCAGTGGTAGGATTTATATGGTGCAAAACTGCTACAGGGTAAAGAAAAGGGTTATCAATGGTAAATGAAGAGGTCAAAAAGCGAAGCCCAACCTATATTACCCCCAAGACCAGTATTTATATAATATAGAAGCAAAGACAGTTACACAGACACACTGACAAACTAGAGTGGGACGGTGAGGGCAGACACTCCTTGTGGGCAAGGAATGTGTTTCAGACGCTCCCAAGTTTGTCTTGTTGTTATTGTTGGAGGAGCCCACTTTCAAAAGATATAGGGAGATTAGAACTGGTTGTATATAGGGGTAGTATTGAATAGGGATGTGGGATTGACTTGAAGCTTGTATCTACATGTACACGTAAAAGAGAGAATAAAGGAAAGAGGAGAGAAGAAAGGGAAAAACAGAGAAAGCGAACAGGGAAACAAGAGGCAGCAACAAAAGCAGAAAATACAGGAGTGTGTTTCAAAAAATTTCAGGGTAAAAAAGAAAAAAAAATGTTATAGGGTGTTGTATTGGGTATCATGTTGTGATAAGAAGGGAGTTAAAAATTGAAAGAAGAAAAACCGTGAGAATGTATTTTTAACCTTAAAGTGGAAGCTTTAAAAGTAAAAATAGAAAAAAATTTTAAAAAGTAAATAAGGTGGAAAACTGTATCAATGAGTTGTATGGCTTTTGGTACTTGTAGTCACTGCCAGGAGTTTAATAAATTGCCTTTCCCCCGATTTGGGGTTTTGCATTGGAGTGTTGTCCTCCTGAGCTTCTGGCTTGCTTTCTGGGGCAGGGCCAGCCACGCAGTTTCAGTCCTTCTTCCTGGGCTGCATCTCTCCACCCCCTTGCTAGAGGCTGGTCTCAACGGTAACCAGGTTATCAGGTTACAATTCTCTGGTAGCAGAGCGTTGTTCTTTTATATCTTTTTTCAGCTGCTGAGGAAGTCAGGTCAGAGCAAGATGTCTGCGCCCAGACCTCCCTCCCAGAGAGAGCCTCTACACAGAGAGGGGCTCTTTCCTGCCTCCCAGTTGGCAGCCTGTCACAGCCGGGCTGGCGCAGATGTTGTGTTGATTTCTGCCCCCGCCCCCTCTTGTCGCTTCACTCCCGCACCTCAAAGCCACAACTCCTTTTGGATCACGCGACCTTGTCTGTGTCCCCGGACCCGCGGCCTCTCTGGTCCCACACAAGTCTGTAAAATCGCCTTCCCTGGGGGGCCTGTCCGGCCCACGGGGTGGAGAGAAGCGGGAGAGAAAGGCAGCAGCGGAAAAATAAAATCCACGCTTGCTGCTCTCACGGCAGCTCTGGCGGCGGCGGCGGCGGCGGCGGTGGCGCTACCGGCGGAAAAAAAATTTTAAAAAGTCTCCTTGCCTTGCCACGGGCTCCGCTGTGTTCCTGTTTCTGTCTCGCCCCGATTCAGACCCTAATGTGCTGTTATTCCTCACTCACAGAGCACTTTCGTTTTGGGGTATTTGCTTTTAATGGTTCAGCTCTGCGGGTTTCCTCCCCCACACCCCTGTCTCTGGGGGCAAGCCTCCAGTCCCTCTTACTTGTTTCTACCTTTTTGCCGATGGTCCTTGTCTCCCGTGGTGATCCAGAAGTGCGAAATATCACATTTCAGGCTGATTTCATGGGTGTTCACAGTTGTCCTGTAATGGTTTTTTTTTTGCTGCAATTCAGCTCTCTTCAGGGAACTCCCCGAAATGTGTTCACCTGGCCTTCCGCCATCTTGACTCCTCCTGAATGGTCTCATCCAGTCCTATTTCTCATTTTCATCATGCTTAATTATTTAGTGCAGGTTATAAAGAAGTATGGATTTACCCTTCCAACCCTAAGGGGATTTTCAGTTATATTTTTATTATTTAATTGTAGCTTAATTTCACTATGGCCAGAAAGTTGGTCTCAATTCTGGGGGGAATTTTTTAGGTTCCAATACACAGTCAATTTTTAAATTTTACATGTTTGTTTAGAAAGAATATGTATTCTCCAGTTCTAGGATAAGGTGATAGAGAAAGACAGATGCTAGATAGATAGATCTACATGTATCTATCTATACATACAGATCCATAGATGGTAGTAGGTCAGTGCAGATATGGATACAGAGATACAGAAAAAAAATTGTGCATAATATACATACACTGGATTATTTTCAAAGTGTTCATAATATTTTCCATATTCTTATAGATTTTGAACATAAATGGATTAATAAGTCTTTTCTGAGAAGTACTTAATTTCTTCTATTTAATTCTGTCCATTTCTGCTTTACATATTTTCAGGTTATATCATAAAGTTCATACTACCTTAAGATTGCTGGTATTCCAGGAAAGTTGAACTTTCATAAACAGAATGGATTTTTTAAAAAACTTCCAGCAGTACTTTTTAAGATCTATAGGTGAGCAAACTTCTTTTTTGTTAGCCTTTTCCTTGTATATGTTCTCCTTGCTTTCATTTTCAACTTTTCTTGGTCTATATTATACTTCTGCCATAATTTTGTTAAATTATACAAAATAACATCTTTTTCCTTATCCAATTTAGTTATTTTTATCATACCTTTGGAGCGTTAGTCTATTTATATTGAATGTTGATGGATATATTTGAATTAATTTCTAAAACTATATTTTATGCATTTTATTTAATCCACTTTGTACATTGTTTTTGGTTTTTTTGTCCAATCTACTTTGTACATCCTTTTTCTCCTCTCCTGACTTCTTTTACATCATAGAATTATGTTTCTTTTCTCTGAAGCCATCTTTTTCCTGATTGTTTTATGTGAAATTATATAGCTTCCTATCCTCATCCCTGACCCTCAGAGAATGACTCATTAAAATCAAGGCTATCTTTGTTCCTAAGCAAGTGGCTCATTAAAACCAAGGGGCTAGGACATCAATGATAAACACAGAGAGTACTGATGCCAGATCTAGAGATTTTTTATTTAGGATCACCAGATTATATTGTATAGTTTATACCATTAAATTGCCTGACAAGGCAGCAAGAGGAAACATAACCTAGGCTCCATGAAATAAACATACATCCTTGAAGAAAACATAATTCCTTATGACCATAATTCCTTATGGTCCTAGAGACCATTGCAGTGTGCATACAGTCTCCACAAGTGCTAGCTTATGCATTGTGCTTCTTTTTTTTTTTTTAAGATTTTGTTTATTTATTTGACAGAGAGAGAGATCACAAGTAGGCAGAGAAGCAGGCAGAGAGAGGGGAGGAAGCAGGCTCCCTGCTGAGCAGAGAGCCCAATGCAGGCCTCCATCCCAGGACCCTGAGATCATGACCTGAGCCGAAAGCAGAGGCTTTCACCTACTGAGCCACCCAGGCGCCCTGCATTGTACTACTTACTCTGAGATAATGCTTCCACGTTGGATTGTTTAGTATCCTATCAAGAAAGAGAAACCTTTCTAGATATTTCAAGCAAGAGACACATATTATAGGAAATTAGAAAAGGTGTTAGAGGAGCAAAGGTAAAAGAAAAAGAATATATGAGGGAATGGAGAGTAAAGAGGGGAAAAGAGATCCAGAAGATGCTTCCTCCTTCTAGCTGGAAGCAATAAAACTGCATGCTGCATGTGTCCCTGAAATGCCAGAAGTGATGCCTTTGCTCCTGATGCATTTAAAACTGGACTGCTCTCAATTCAGAAGTCCTCAGTCTTATTGATGCTGTTGGAATTACCCTTGATCCTGAGGGAACATGGATCCTATTTTCAGTCACCTGCTTCTACTGCTGGCAATCACTAATAGAAGCAAAATATAAATAGCTTCTGCCTTTTTTCTGCCTTTCAATCTTTCATCTGTACATTTTCACTAGCACAAGCCAATCAGAAGTCAAGTGATAAGGAACTCTGGGAAGTGTATTTTGTAGGCTTCTAGCACCAATGAAGAGGGAATATAGAATAGGACCCAGGGAGCAGCAGAACCATGGCGAGACCCCCCAGGGAAGGAGCAGTGGAGGTGCACACCGCAGGATTCTGCAGGGTTTGGAGACTTGAAACGGGGTCATGTGCCTGAGATAGAAACACCAGGTCATGCTGGGAGAACACAGAGTACGAATGGAGACCAGGGAGACAGGAGTGACTGACTGCTTTCCCCTGAGGGTGCCCGGAAGATGCACTGAGGAGTGAGGACCTGGGCTTTCAACTATGGGGCTGGAGACTGGGTGGCCACCATTTTCATTCTCATTCTCTAAAGCTGTGCAGAGAGCCTTCAGGTAATAAAAGCCACATAATCAGGAGCAGGTTACTTAGCTTGGCCCCCTGGCAAGGGTGGTACAATTCTGCCTGGGACAAAGACACCTGAGAATCAGCACCAGAGACCCCTCCCCCAGAAGTTCAGGAAGAACTTCCAACTAAGAACAAGTTTATTGGTCATAGAGAACTGCAAAACTCCAGCACTAGGGGAAAATAGTATATAGAATTTCTCATTTTTTCCCCATCATTCCTTAGACTTTCAAACTTAATTATTTTTTTATTTCCTTTTTAAATCAATTTCTTATTTTATCAACTCTTTTTTAACTTTTTTTAATTTTCATTTTTACAGTTTTCACTTACATTCTATCCTTTCATTGTATTTTATTTTATATTTTTATTTATATGTTTTTCTTTCTTTACAATTTTGGGATTCAGTTTCTTCTTAAAAAACAGATTAAAATACACCCAAACTCTAGTGTATGACTCTGTTCTTTTCACCTGTCTGATCATATTCTCTCTCTCTCTTTTATCTTTTTGTTAAAGTCATTTTTAATTTTCAGTTTTAGAGTTGTATTCTCTCCTTTCAATGCCTTTAATTTTATTTTTGTACATATATGTTTTTTCCCATTTACAATTTTGAGATGTAGTTTCTTCTAACAAACAAACCATAATACACTCAGGATATAATGAATTCTTCTGTTCTGTTCACCTGTTTATATTAGTTTTTTTTTATTTGTCTTTCAATTTACATTTTTACATTAACATTTTGTCCTTTCATTATATTTAATTTTATTTTTGCAAATATAGAAGCTTCTCTTCCTTTACAATATTGGGATCTAGTTTTCTAACAGACCAAAATACACATAGAATCCAGTGCATTGCTCCATTCTGTTCACCTGACTGATTATATTCTCTCTCTCTCTTTTTTTTTTTTTCCTGTTTTGGGTCTCTTTTGATTTGTTTACTGTGCATTTCTCTGGGGTCATTGTTGCCACTTATTGTTGTTTCCTTGTATATATATATTATACCTTGGACATAATGACATTACAGAAAAACTCACCTCAAAAAAGAGAATAGGAGGCAGTACTATCAAAGATCTAATCAGTATGGATATAAGCAAGAGATCAGAAATAGAGTTCAGAATAATGATTAAAAAGGTAATAGCTGGGCTTGAAAAAAGCATGGAAGACACTAGAAAGTTCCTTTCTGGAGAAATACAAGAACTAAAGCCTAATCAAATAAAAGTCAAAAAGGACATTAAAGAGATGCAATCAAAAATGGAGACTCTAGGGACACCTGGGTGGCTCAGTTGGTTAAGTGACGGCCTTTGGCTCAGGTCATGATCCTGGAGACCAGGGATCGAGTCCCACATCGGGCTCCCTGCTCAAAGGGAAGCCTGCTTCTCTCTCTCTCACTACCCCTGCTTGTGTTCCCTCTCTGGCTGTGTTTCTCTCTGTCAAATAAATAAAATCTTAAAAAAATAAATGGAGACTCTAACTACCAGGAAAAATGAGGCAGAAGAGAGAATTAGTGATACAGAAGACAAAATGATGAAAAATAAAGAAGCTAAGCAAAAGAGAGATAAACAACTACTGGACCATGAGGGAAGAATTCAAGAGATAAGGGATACCATTAAGAAGCAAAATAGTATCAGAATAATTGGGATACCAGAAAAAGAGGAGAGAGGTGAGCAGAATGTACATTGGAGCAAATTATAGCAGAGAACTTCATAATCTGGGGAAGGAAACAGGCATTCAAGCCCAGGAGGCAGAGAGAACCTCCCTCAAAATCAATACAAATAGGTCAACACCCTGACATATAACAGTAAAACCAGCAAATTTCAAAAAGAAAGACAAAATCCTGAAAGCAGCTCGAGACAAGAAGTCGATAATGTACAAGGGTAGAAACATTATATTGACATCAGACCTATCCACAAAGAACTGGCAGACCAGAAAATCCTGGCATGATATATTAAGTGTGCTAAATGAGAAAAAGATATAGCCAAGAATACTTTATCCAGTCAGGATGTCATTCAAAATACAAGGAGAGATGAAAATCTCCCAGGACAAACAAACTAAAAGAATCTGTGATCACTAAAGTAGCCCTCTAAATAATATTAAAAGTGATCCTTTAAATGAAGAGAGAGCCCAAAGTAACATAGAGCAGAAAGGAATAGAGACTATATATAGAAACACTGACTTTACAAATAATACATTGGCACTAAGTTAATATCTTTCAATAGTTACTCAGAATGTAAGTAGGCTAAATGCACCAATCAAAAGACATGGGGTATCAGATTGGTTAAAAAAGCAAGACCCATCAAAATGCTGTCTGCAAGAGATGCATCTTAGACCCAATGACACCTACAGTGTCATTGAAAGTGAGGGGGTGGAAGACCATTTATCATGGTCATGGATGTCAAAAAAAAGCTAGGGTACCAATCCTTGTATCAGACAAATTAGATTTTAAACCAAAGACTGTAATAAGAGATGAGGAAGGACACTATATCATAATAAAGGGTCTATCCAACAAGAAGATCTAAGCATTGTAAATATTTATGCCCCTAACATGGGAGCAGCTTATTACATAAACCAATTAATAACAAGCTTAAAGAAACTCATTGATAATAATACAATTATAGTAGAGGGCTTTAAAACCCCACTCACTGCAATGGACAGATCATCTAAGCCGATGATCAACAAGGAAACAAGGGCTTCAAAGGACACACTGGAACAGATGGACTTCACAGATATATTCAGATCATTCTATCTTAAAGCAACAGAATTCACATTGTTCTTGAGTGCACATAGAACATTCTCCAGAATAGATCACATACTCGGTCACAAATCAGGTTTCAACTGGTACAAAATGACTGGGATCATTCCTTGCATATTTTCAGAACACCGTACTTTGAAACTGGAACTCAATCACAAAAGGAAATTTGGAAAAAACTCAATTACATGGAGGCAAAGAACATCCTATTAAAGAATGAATGAGTCAACAAGGAAGTTAACAGAAAAATTAATTTAAAAAAATTAATGGAAACAAAAAAAATGAAAACACAACTGTTCAGGTGCCTGGGTGGCTCAGTGGGTTAAATCCTCTGCCTTCAACTCAGATTATGATTTCAGGGTCCTGGGATCGAGGCTCGAGTTGGGTTCTCTGCTCAGCAGGGAGCCTGTTTCCTCCACTCTCTCTGCCTGCTTCTCTGCCTACTGGTGATCCCTCTCTGTGTGTAAAATAAAGAAATAAAATCTTTAAAAAAAAAAAAAGAAAGAAAAACACAACTGTTCAAGACCTTTGGGATGCAGCAAAGGTGGTCCTAAAAGCAATTGTATATAGCAATACAAACCTTTCTCAAGAAACAAGAAAGGTCTCAAATATACAACCTAACCTTATACCTAACGGAGCTGGAGAAAGAACAGCAAATAAAGCCTAAACCCAGCAGAGAAGAGAATTAATAAATAGTAGTATAGAAATTAATGAAATAGAAATCAAAGAACAGAACAGTTCAATGAAACTAGGAGGTCATTCTTTGAAAGAATAAGATTGATAAACTCCTGGCTAGACTTGTCAAAAAGAAAATACAAAGAACCTAAACAAATAAAATCATGTATGAACGAGGAGAGATCATAACACACATCGAAGAAATACAATTATAAGAACATTTGCTCTCCTGAATTTAAAAAAAAAAATGCACTTTATAAAATGAAAAGAAAATTAAGAAAGTGAAAAGTGTAAAAAGCCTCTGAAAGGTAATAATTTTTTTCACAGAAGTACAACATAGGTTAATTTGAAATCTGTACATATAAATGACAAGGTCTGTATTATGTTTCAGTAGACAGAACTAGAAAATGTAAAAAAAAAATGCAGAAGGCTTTGATGAAAATGAGTTGTCTCAAAATAAAACCCTGTAATTTTAACCAATCTTATTAGGACATTGTGATTTCAAGGGAAACTTTTTTCAGCTACAGGAACGCAAGATACATATCAGAGTGTTAAAAAGCTTGACTTTAGTGTTCTAGAAAGAAAATTGGAAGCATTTCAAAGTTAAGGAAACTGGAGGATATCCAAAAAATAAAGCAAACTTTTCTCTGATTTTTTTAAAAAAATAAAAGGGACATCATACCCTTGCAGTTAGAAATGTTTTGTTTTTTAAAAAGCTGGTATGAGTGCATAATCTCATGAAGCAATCAAAACTATAAATTATGTCCTGTGAAAATACTGTTTCAAATGGCAATTTGGATATGTAATGGGGTATTAATATGTCCTATGTACAAATATTGCTAAATGGCAGATATATTATTTTTAGACACCTTTATGAGTGATGCACCAATGAGAACATTCTGGCAAGATAACATGTGTTTATATTCCCTGCTTCTAACCTCTCCATTGAAAGATGGAGATTAATCCTGGGGTTGATTTGGTAATAAATCATAAGTTCTATATCTAACCTTTGTTTTATTGACTCTCAGAGTTTATAGAAAGTAGCCACAGAATCAGCTCGCTTTTCTAACTGTAATGTATCTGCTTTGTGAAATTTACAGGGATCATTGTTTTTTCATTCTGGTCTCTTGATTCATAAATTATAGCACACTAATAAATTAAAGCCATTTAGTAAAGAATAATTACTCCAAATTGAAAGGATAGTAAGTTGAATATTGCAAAGGAAATAAAAGGGTAAGAAACTAAAATACTGTTTAAATATGAAACACTAAGATTTCACATCTACAAGTGTAATTATACCACAATGTGGCTCTATAATATAGTCCATAAATTACCCAACTACTTGTAATACCATATAGCCTCCTACAAACTTTACTTTCAGAGAACAGACCAAAGTGACGCACTTACACACAGTGGAATGGGAATAAAACTCACTTGGCTGTTTTTCTCTCTATTAAGTGATGCATTTCTACATGTGATAAAGGTTCCTGTTCCATTACAGTTTTATGATACCAAGAATGACAAGGGTATTTAGCAAAATGTATCATATGGTCATGTCTTTCACCTTGTGAAAAACCATGCATAGTTCTGTGGTCCATTTCCAATGTCAATTCACCTGAGAAATTATTCCATCATGTACTTTGATAAATAATTTCATTTTATTCAGTGTTTTGGGATGGCATTTATTGACTTACCTAAACTACAATAATTTAAAATGTTTCTTAGATACATATTAGGAGAAAAATGTCTGTAAAAAGGGGGATTTTCTATAGTTTTATTCTCAATATTTTATTTCAGCCATAAATTGCAAAAGCACCAAGTAGTCATAAAGATTTTTTTCAGTTTATTGTATTTTTTAAAACAAAATTACACACCTTAACTAGAGCCATCTATCTTCCAGTTACTACTTGCTTAGATAATTGTTTTATTTTTTTAAAATATTTTATTTGTCAGAAAGAGACCACAAGCAGGGGGAGTGGAAGGCAAAGGGAGAAGCAGGCTCACAGAGAAGCAAGCTTCCCACAAAGCAAGGAGCCTGATGTGGGACTCCATTCCAGGACCCTGAGGTCATCACCTAAGCCAAAGGCTGACACTTAACCAACTGAGCCATCTAAGGTCATATATCTGAGGAATAAAAGTGGCCTTGTTTACCATGCCAAGATAGTGGATAATTTGTGTTTTTCACTCTTGGTACTGTTGACCAGAAAGATTCCCAGAATGGTTCCCAGAAAGATTATTCACACCACAGGAAACAGCAAAATTCTCATTAAGTGGTGGCTGCTGATAGTTACTTCAGGTCCTTTGTGCCAAGAGAATAACAAGCAAGAAAAGGAGTAGCTGGTAAATTAACCTTGATTAACAAGAGAAGATAAGAATGCTATCATATACTGGAGGCAGGAAAGAATACATGTGTCTCCCTGGAATCCACTGGGGTGTTTCTTAGTACTCCCACCTTGCCTATTTGTGGCAGCAAATAGACAAGTGCCACAGCCTCAGCCTGAAAAGAACATGGCAAATAGGAGCTCAGACCCCTCAGGCATGGAGGCCTGGGTTACCCCATCTTATAAGTCACCTAGATTAGAAGAGATCTTAGCTGAGGGTTAGGGAATTTAGAATGAGTCACAGAGAGAGATAATGAGCATCAGTTGTCTCCTCAGGACCAGTTGAAGCTATTGGAATATGAGTCCTTTCTACTAGCCTACTTCTTGTGAGTGTTCCCCAAATCCTAGGGAAGGTATTTTTGATGGGCTGAACTTATTGCATGAAGCAAGTAGACTTGAATAGCACAGGTAAAATTATATTAAATGCTGTAATGCACCACCAAAACTGCCTTCAGGCCTGAGGCATCTTCCCTCAATTATAAGGGATATTGCTTGCTGACATCACACCTCTCCAAGTATTGTTCTCAACAAATAGCTTCCCCTTCCTTTTTCCTATATCCAGTGATTGGTTCCAGCATCATACTAAGGTCTGACTCTTTTTCACTGATCCACAACTCTGAAAATCATCCACCTCTGTATAATTCACTCCCCATATAATTTTTTTACATCAAAGTTTAACATCTTTTCCTCTCAGTTCTGCTTCTCTTATTTCCATTGCGCTATTTTCCCCTAAAACACTCCTAATAAATCTCCTGCATAAAAATTTCTGCCTCAGAGTCTTAGATTGAAATAATTCCACCTAATACAGTACAAAATTACATGATTAGGTTGAATATTTTTTAGTGTGTTATTAAAACATGCCAAGCAACTGTGGCTATAAAGAGAATGGAAATATCAAATAACACTAAACTTTAGAAAAATGAAGTTAAGGATATGTCTTCCATCACACAACAACAAAAAAATGAAAGCTATAAAAATACTGAGAATTATTTTCTTAATTATTTCTTAATTACTTTCTTAATTATTAGTAAGAAGTATTTCTGTTGTTCAATAGGCATCATTTAACCTATCTAATCCAAATGGGATTGATAAAATTGGAATATCCCCATTTTGTGATTCATAATGAAAATAATGGTCTAAGCAATGATCATCATCCATCAATAGCTGCCAACATTACAAAAAGAGACAACCAGATACTTCCTGATGGAAGTACCCAGCAGCATCTTTGAAGTATTTTCCTAAAAAATAAATATATAAACCTGAATTATACAGTCACTAGATCCAACCACTAATTTACAAATTCATAGGAATATATTAAATTATGCTAAAGATATGATCCACTAAATTCAAACAAATGGAACCAAGGCACAAACAAAACTGTTTTCTTAATAAGTAAATTGAGAAAGTATAAGAGAGAGGTGTATATATAATCACGAGGTTTTGAACAATGATAACATTAAGGAATTACTGTTAACTATATTTTACATATAATAGTATTATTATAATTAGTTCAAACTAAGTTTCTCTCACTTTAAGAAATATATGCGGCAGTATTTACATATAAAATTATATGATGTTAGGGATTCACTGAAAAGAAACCCAGTGAAGCATGAGGAATGGATTGGTGTCTGCATGAAAGGAGATTGACCATAAATTATTATTAAAGCTCGGTGAAAGGTTAAGTCGAAGTTCATATTATAGTTCTCTCTACTTCATCTTATATTTGTTTCTGTCCATGTTTAGCAGTTAAAAAGGATAAGCCCATAAAAAAATGAAATGACAGAAAATATCTGTCATCCTGTAACTGACAAGATATGTTGTGATTTTGTACTTCATTTAGCATATTGTTACAGTGACTGGAGCTTTCAAGATAAAATTGATTTCTTAACATTAATATTATACCCAGCATCTTGATAAATCTATTCTCTTACATATTCCAAATAAGCATAATTTTTACATTCCTAACTTAACATAAATATATCTATTATTTTGCATTAAGTATAATTGTGGGTTTTGGATTGGGCCACATGTGTATTTTATCATATTTAAATAAAAATCCAGGTATTCCAATTTCATTAAATGTAATCAAATATATTACTGGCACTTATGGAGTTGATGGATAATTTCCTAATACTAGATCATCTTTTTATTATTGAATAAACTTAACTTGCTCAATATTATTGTTCTTTCAGGTGCTTTTGTTTCATTTTTGTAGCAGAATTTAAAAAATTAGTTTGGTTTCTGGTTTTCTGATATGGTACTATCTTTCATAGGCCTTGGTATTCACAAAAAGAATTTGGAAATGTTTCTTTTTTTAATATTCTTTCTTCTTTATCTCTTTTTTTTGGTTTTTGAACGAATCTTTGAAAATGTCTTGAGATGTATCATTTTAGAAATAATTTTTCAAAATTATTTTCTAAATTTCTAAATTATTGCTAAATAATTTTTCTAAATTTTTCCCTTTTTTTCCTTTTTCCCTTTTTTCATATGAAAAGTGTTCTGTTTGGGTTTTGTATGTCTTTTGGTACATACATTTTATATTATTCTAAAAATTTACCCATTCCAACCAGATTTTCACATTAACTTGCATACTTTTGAGCAAAGTGAGCTTACTATTTATTAAGATAAGTATTTAAAGCTACAAATTTATACTTAAGCATTACTGTTCTCCATGTATTTGAATATGGAATGCTTATGTTCATTTAATCAAGGTTTTTACAACATCTTTGATTTATTTTGTGGCTCAAAATCTAGGCCTTTTTTTAACATATTTTGTTTCAGGTTGGTGGAAATTTTTCCTAGGCAAACTATACAGGGATTAAAAAAAAAAGAGACTTCAAAGAGGTTGTCGTATTTGAGCTATGGACATCACAACACACAGACATGGTGGCTGTATTTGGAGATGGGGTTTTTAAGGAAGATCTTAAGGTTAACTGAGGTCATGTGGGCAGGGCCCTGAGTTGATAGAAGTAGTGTCCTTACAGTAATACATGACACACCAGAGGGCTCTTTTCACAAGCCCACAAAAAAGAAATCTTGTGAACACACAGCAAGATGGTGGTTGCCTACAAGCTCAAAGACACCTTGGAATGAAACCTACCTGGCAGCCACCTTGATCTTGGAGTTTGCAGCCTCTAGAACTACAAGAAATAACTGTATGTTATTTAAGCAACCCAGTCTATGGTATTTTGTTATAGCAGCTCAAGGAGACTAATACAGTCCTTTATTGGATACTGGGATATAGGAAGAGGATGTGGGATACCAGAGAGAAGAGAATACATACAAAAGGAAATGAAGGACTTTTTGACAGACTGATTAAATAATGAATGCATTATCAATACCAGAAATATCCAATTAAAAAAATGGGCAGAAGACATGAAGACACAGTTCTCCAAAGACATACAAATGGCCAAAAGACACAGAAAAAGATACTCAACATCACTAATAATTAGAGAAACACAAATCAAAACTTCAGTGAGATAATCACTGCACACCTCTCAGAATGGCTAAAATCAAAAACACAAGGAACAAGTATTAACAACTATGAAGAGAACAACAAACCCTTGTGCACTGTTGGTAGGAATGCCAAACTAGTGCAACCATTGTGGAAAACAGTCTTGAATTCCTCAAAAAATTAAAAATAGAATTATCATATAATTGAATATTCCACAACTGGGTATTTACCTAAAGTATACAAAAACACTAATTCAAAAAGATATATGTATTCCTACGTTTATTGCATTATTTACAACAGCCAAAATGTGAAAGCAACCTGTCTATCAATAGATGAATGAATAAAGAATATGTGATATATCACACACACACACACACACACACACAATGGAATATTACTCAGTCATAAAAATAATGAAATCCTTCCATTTATAACAACATGGAAGGATCTAAAGTGTATAATCCTAAGCGAAGTAAGTCAGTCAAAAAAGACAAATGCCATTTCACTTATATGTGAAATTTAAGAAACAACACAAATGAGTAAATAGAAAAAGGGACAAACCAAAAAAACAGATTCTTAGCTATAGAGAAAAAACTAATGGTTATCAGAGGGATGGTGGGTACAGGATGGGTTAAATAGGATTAAGGATTAAGGAATAAGGATTAAGAGTACATTTATCGGGCACCTGAGTGGCTCAGTGGGTTAAAGCCTCTGCCTTCGGCTCAGGTCATAATCTCAAGGTCCTGGGATTGAGGCCCGCATCGGGCTCTCTGCTCAGCAGGGAGCCTGTTTCCTCCTCTTTCTCTGCCTACTGGTGATCTCTCTGTCAAACAAATAAATAAAATCTTTAAAAAAAAAGAGTATATTTATCATGATGAGTACTGAGTAATGTATAGAATTGTTGAAATACTATATTCTATACCTGAAACTAATATGATACTGTATGTTAATTATACTAAAATTTTAAAATATAAATTAAATTTAAAAAACACTGATTACAGTAAAAAATTAAAAATTTATTTGTTCCTGAGAGTGTTCTACATCAATGTAGAATATATATTAATAGAATACATATATCCAATTTGTTAAATTGGTTAGTATTTATATTCATATAATTTTATTAAAAACTGCAATAGGATATATCATTATATATATAATTAATATATCATTAATTTCAAACTTCTAGTTTTAAAAATTATTATCTTTGAAGAAGGAGCTAAGATGGTGGAGTAGTAGGAGTATCCTAGGCTTACCTTCACCCTCAAACACAGCTAGATAAATATCAAATCATTCTCAGTACCCAAGAAATCAATCTGAGGACTGACAGGACAAACTGCACAACTACAGGGAGAAAAGAGGTCACATCATAGAAAGTAGGAGGTGCAGAGAAATGATTTGGGCATGGCTGCTGCAGTAGAGAGGGAGCCCTGGTCACAGAGAAAGGAGACAGAGAGACAGAGAGAGAACAGAAACCACAGGATTGCAGAAGGAAAGCACTTCCCCAAAGCTCCTGACTGGGAAACAAGAGGGACTGACTTTCCTGAGTTTTTACAACCAGTGAGTGGTGCCAAAAGACTTGAGCTTTAGAGGACTGGGGTGGAGCTAGTGTGAAGCCCTGAGAGCGTAGTAGTGTTTTTGTGGACGAGGGCAGGTAGCAGAGGTGATTTGTGGGTCCCCTGGGACGTACTGGGAGAGAAGGTTCTCCCTTCTTGCAGTGCATCTGAGAGGATGGCATTGCCTCTCTGGGGACTAAAGAGCCATGGGCACCATGATTCTCCCCTTCCCCACAGCATAGGTACAGAGACACCTGTTGAAAATGGCTAACCTGGACACTGGCTCTAAACAAGAAGATCTAACAACTGTAAATATTTATGCCCTCAACTTAGCAGCACCCAAATATATAAAACAATAACAAGCATAAAGGAACTCATTGATAAAAATACAATAATAGTAGGGAACTTTAACA
The DNA here is from genome assembly GCA_004023965.1 of Spilogale gracilis. NCBI lineage: Eukaryota > Metazoa > Chordata > Mammalia > Carnivora > Mephitidae > Spilogale > Spilogale gracilis. The sequence continues at coordinate 16,517 of PITA01011059.1, forward strand.
CCCCATTCACAGTAATGGACAGATCATCTAAGCAAAAATCAACAAGGAAACAATGGTTTTGAATAACGCACTTAACAGATGGACTTAACAGATATATTAAGAACATTTCATCCTACAGCAACAGAATATACATTATGTTTGAGGGCACATGGGACATTCTCCAAAACTGATCACATACTAGGTTACAAATCAGTCCTCAACAAGTACAAAACAACTGAGATTATACCATGTATATTTTCTGACCACAACACTTATGAGACTTGAAGTTAATCATAATAAAAAAATTGGAAAGACCATAAATACATGGAAGTTAAAGAATATCCTACTATGGGGTGCCTGAGTGGCTCAGTTAGTTAAGCGACTGCCTTCAGCTCAGGTCATGATCCTGGAGACCCGGGATCAAGCCCCACATCGGGCTGCCTGCTCGGCAGGAAGCCTGCTTCTCCCTTTCTCACTCTCCCTGCTTGTGTTCCCTCTCTTGCTGTGTTTCTCTCTGTCAAATAAATAAATAAAATCTTAAAAAAAATATCCTACTAAAGAATGAAAGGGTCAATAAGGAAATTAAAGCAGAAAAATACAAGGAAAAAAATGAAAATGAAAACACGATGGTCCAAAACCTTTGGGATGCAGCAAAAGTGCATTCCTAAGTGCATTCCTAAGTGCATTCTCTAAGAGGGAATTATATGGCAATATAGGACAACATGAAGAAACAAGAAAAATATACAACCTCAAATATACAACCTACCTTTACACCAAGAAAAAGAACAAGTAAAGCCTAAAGCCAGCAGAAGAAAGGAAACAATAAAGTTTAGCACAGAAATAAATGATATAGAAACAAAGAAACCACCACAACAACAAAACAGTAGAATGGGTCAATGAAACCAGGAGCTGGTTCTTGAAAGAATTAATAAAATTGATAAACCCCTTGTCAGAGTTAGCAAAAAGAAAAGAGAAAGGACCAAATAATTGAAATCACAAATGAGAGAGGAGAGACCACAACCAACACCACAGAAATACAATTTAAAGAGAGTATTATAAATAATTACATGCCAATCAATTGGGCAATCTTAAAGAAATGGATAAATTTCTAGAAACATATAAACTATCAAAACCGAAAGAGGAAGAAATAGATAACTTGAACAGACCGATAACCAACCAGCAAAGAAACTGAACAGGTAATCAAAAATCTCCTAATAAACAAAAGCCCAAGGCCAGATGGCTTCCTAGAGGAATTCTACCAAAGATATGAAGAAAAGTTAATACCTATTCTTCTCATATAAATACCAAATTATTCTTTAATACTTGTTCTTCTCAAATTATTCCAAAAAATAGAAAAGGAAGGAAAAATCCCAAACTCATTCTAGGAGGCCAGCATTACCTGGATTCTATAACCAAAGACCTCACTAAATAAGAGAGTTACAGGTGGGATACCTGGATGGCTCAGTAGGTTAAGTGTCTGATTCTTGAGCTCAGCTCAGGTCTTGATCTCAGGGTTGTGAGTTCAAGCCCCATGTTAAGCTCTATATGGGGCATGGAGCCTAACTACAAAAGAGAGAGAGACAGAGAGAGAGAGAATTATAGGCCAATATCCAAAAGTACTGATTTGAAGGGATACATACATCCAGATGTTTATAGCAACTTTATCAACAATTTCCAAATTATGGAGAGGCCCAAATGCCCATCAACAGATGAATGGATAAAGAAGTGGTATGTACTTAAAATGTAATATCACTCAGCCATAAAAAAGAATGAAATATTGCCATTTGCAATGACAGGGATGGAGCTATAGAGTATTATGTTAAGTGAAATAAGTCAGAGAAAGGCAAATACCATATGATTTCACTCATATGTGGAATTTAAGTAACAAAAAAGATGAACATAGACACACAGAGAGAGGCAAACCATTAAACAGACTCTTAACTATAGAGAACAAACTAAAGTTTGCTGAGGAGAGGAGGATGGGGGGATGGGTTAAATCAGTGATGGGTATTAAGGAGGGCACTTGTGATGAGCACTGGCTACCACACATAAATGATGAATAACTAAATTCTACCCCTAAAACTAATACTACACTGTTTGTTAACTAACTGGAATCTAAATAAAAACTTGAAACTAAAAAAACAAAAAATATGTAATCTTTTAAAAATACTTTTAAAAAAGTACCTTTTGAAGTATTTTATTTCTGATACCTGTTATCTTATTTAGTTGATAACTGTTATCTTATTTAGTTTCTGATACCTGTTGTCTTATTTAGTTGATTATGCCTACATGAATTCTCTGAATACCATGAGCCTATGTAAATTCATATTACCGTGCTTCTAACATAGCTGCTATTGCTTTGAATGTGACAGGAGCAAGGTGACTGGATTACGAGAACCATTTACTATGATAGAATTCTAGATATTCCCACCAAGTAAATAGTAGAATATAAAGTACAATCATAAGTCAAATCTACTTTTACAGGTATTATGTTTAATACGTACCATATTAAACTACATTAATTTAATGATATGAATCACCCACCTACAGGGAAAGATGGTCATTTCCACATACATTATAAAAGCTCTTCATGATCCTCACACTCTCCCCCAACACATAGTCTAAGCAGGTAATGCCTGTACATCCCAAACATGCTGTCAACAAAGGGATAGTGTGAACACCCTTGCAGGCATGTATACACACATACACACACAAATCCCTCACTCCAAATGGAAGTTAACCAAAGAGGTTTATGTTTTAGATTGTTAAACAGAGCCTTGGAAAGATGTGACACCCTTTCAGTCTAACCAGTTATTAGTTAATAGAAGTGAAATCTGAAATTGGAATCTCAGGAATAAGACCACATTAAAAGGCAATTTTGGAATGCACCAAAAATAGTTTGTTTTTGCTTGTTTGTTTGTTTTCTTGGCAATGTTGCTTTTCATGAACTCTTCAGTCATTACACATTTGTATTTGTCAGTTTCTATACCTGGAAAAACCTTTTTACCACAAGTAAAATTTTGTTTTAATGTCACATAAAGTAGTATACCACGTCTTAGATTATACAGTCTTTTTTTTTTTTTTTAAGATATTATTTATTTGACAGAGAGAAACACAGCCAGAGAGGGAACACAAGCAGGGGGAGTGAGAGAGGGAGAAGCAGGCTTCCCGCTGAGCAGAGAGCCCGATGTGGGACTCGATCCTGGGTGTCCAGGATCATGACCTGAGCCGAAGGCAGTTGCTTAACCAACTGAGCCACCCAGGCACCCCAGATTATACAGTCTTGGCAAGAGGGAATCAGTATGAATGCTCAGCAAAATGAGAACAAATGATGACAATGTGAAATCAATAATTTCTTAAGTTCCCAGACATCAGTGCCCAGGGGGATTGATGAAGGTTATTGTCCTTCAGGACCCTTAGAACTTATGGCCCTGAGCACAGCCCTGTGGAGTGAGCAACTAAAATGCAGGAAAGAACTCTACATCACCATGAGAACAAGTGAGAATATAAGGGACACTAGAAGTGCTGAAGAATTTAGCAATGTACATAAAACTCCACTCCTTTCTTTCCCTTTTCCTCTTTCCCCCTCCCTTTCTATCTCCTCTTTTCTCTCTCTTATTTTGTCTTTTCCAAAAGAGGAGTGTGTGGGTATACACACACATACACATACACACACACACACACCACACACTGTCCCGATCTGCTCTTCACTCACAGGAAAATAAAAGAGGTAAGATTACTGTATTCTTAAAAAGAGAACTTAGCATTTCAAAACCCTAAATCCTACCTTCTCAACATCTGGTCTCACTACTTGTTCAGTCAATCTATAATTGAACATAATTTTCTAAACATCATCAAGAATTAAACAGAATATTTTTAAGCATCTTGTAAAGCAGGGACCATATGTATCCTGTTTAATTTTGTATTTCCAGCCTAGTGGGACACCTGTTGCGAGCCTGTAAATGTTTGTTGTTTAAACAGAGGATCCAGTGGTCCTGAGCCCTAGTCACACCTTTATAGTGGACCTTGCAGAGTCCTCTACCCAGTTCCCTCCATCATCTTGATGGGAGCACTAACAATTGTACAATCTGGCCCCAGGCTAAGATTTGGAAGGAGAGTACAACTCACCAAATGAACCCCTCCTCTGAGTAACTTATTTTTGGAATTAAGAGATTCAAGAATCAATCTGCTTTCTTGAAAGGAGAAAAGTAAACTGAGAAGCTGGGCAACAGCGGTTGCTTGCCTGTGAGGACAGAAATGAATGAAGCTGATGTGCAAAGACAAAAAAGGGATCAGGAAGCAAGAGAAGCGCCCCCTGTGGGAAACCGTTTCATCCTTTTCATCCTTGAGGCCTCTGGCTCTTGTCCATTCCTGGGGGTGCCTCCCAAATCCCTTGCTTGGTTCTGTGAGAGATGACTGTATCCTTAAGATAAGTCCCCCTTTTACAAGATAACTCAAAAGGAGGTTTTTTTTCCCTAATTTATAATCCAAAGAGTCTTAATTAATTCAGTCCCACTATCATCTGTGAAGACTTTTCAAAATCTCCAGGGCCCACCCCAGGAGATTCAGACTCAGTTTGAGACCAAGTGAGAATGGATGGAGATGCTGGCTCCTCTCTCACTATATTTTTAAAAGCTTCACAGATTATTTTGATGCTCTGCCAGGGTTGAAAACCACTGAACTATACTATGTGTTGTAAGAAAATATAAAGGAAAAGGGAGACAGTAACCCAGTACTGCAGAGATTTTGGATCTCCCTAATTAACACGTGTATGTAATATTTAAGCATGCTTCCAATGGAATGTATCAAATGTCTGAATTATGCTTAAGACTAGTGAATGAATAGGAAGAGAAACAGAACATTGGAATTATTGCAAACTGTTTCTTTTGGAAAAGTGCATTTATTTCAGTGTCAAAGGTACCTTTCAGCACTATACATTAGAAAACTTTAACCTCTTAATAATACAAAAATGGTAGTCATTTACATTAAAATGACATAATTTGCCATTAAGTGAAAAGTTCAAAATGTTCAAATCATGCAAATAAACTGTAAATTAGGACTAGCTTCTTGAAACATTAAAACCATAAAACTGAAGTTTTTATTTGATTTATTGCCAGATGAACCCATCCTATGTAAATTCTGTATATCTGCTCCAAGCCGTCTTCTTTGAATTACATGCTATTCATCATTCTGACATTACTAAAATAGCATAAACCTCTATTAATAAAGATAACACATTTTAAATGTCATTGCTGATATTCCCTTTATATTTCCATGTACATTGGAGATTCCTAAAAATTAGCAATGTGTAAATAATGTAGCAACCAACATTCAATTTGATCCCAGAGAAAATTCATAAATGTATAACAATTTTCTCCATTAAAACAATATATTTATTCCTCATAACAACTCTCTTAATAGGAAGGAATATAGAGAGATGTTACTTATAAGTCTAGAACTATACAGTGGTCTTCACTCCTAAGCCACCCCTTTCCATCTATGCCTCTATTTAAGCATTTATTTTTATTTATTTCTTCTGGTTGGTAAGAAAAAGAGACATTTTAGCTTTCCCTTAATTCTACCTTGTAACACTGAATTATTTCATGCTTTTGTGGCTATTCAATAATTTTTTTGAAATGTTATGCCAGGGCACCTGGGTGGCTTAGTGGGTTAAAGCCTCTGCCTTTGGCTCACGTCATGATCTCAGGGTCCTGGGATAGAGGCCTGTGTCAGGCTCTCTGCTCAGTAGGGAGCCTGCTCCCTCCTCTCTCTCTGCCTGCCTCTCTGTTGCTCTCTCCACAACACTGGTGCGGTGGAGGGATAACTGGACCATCCTGTTATCCTCCGGGGGCTGAGCGAGATGGTAAGTGTCGGCCGGCCACCCCCGGAAACCAGGAAAGAAACGACACTGAGCCGGGAGTTGAGTCAGCCATGAAGGCGCAGCAATCTCAGCTTTATTGTATCAGAGACACAGTTATATAGAGAGGAAAGGAGGGAGTAAAAGAAGTAGGAGGGGCCAATAGGAGCTCATTAGTGGCTACCACTAAGGCCTTAGGCAGATTTCAGGCGGGACTGCTGGGTGGGGCTAAATTCCCCAGTCAGCCGGCCCGCGCGCTAAGAGCCAAGGCCGGGAAGATTCAGCTAGGTCACCTGGAGAAGCCCAAGAGGCCACCCCAGCCAACTTCCACTAATGGCCGCAAACTAGCGGGCGCCAGGAGGTCCCAACACCTCTCTGCCTACTTGTGATCTCTTGCTGTCAAATAAATAAATAAAAACTTAAAAAAAGAGAGAAAAAAATGTTATGGCAGTCAAAAAGTTTTCCTTTCTAAGCAGATATTATTGCTGTTTGTGAATTTCACCCTATAAAACCCAAACGTACAATTAATTAACTAGTATTAGTTTGGGTGCTGGAAGATTCCTTTTCTAGATAAGAAGGAGTTACTACCTCCCAGGTTCTAGTTCTCAACCTTATAGGCATAGAAAGGATATGTTCAATCCTGAGCATTTTTTTCCAAGTTTATCACTCATATGCAACACATTTTTCTGAACTGCCTATTCAATTTTTGCCCCATTTTTTGTTGCAGCTGTCATCATTTTATTATTGATTTACAATAATTTTGTTGTATAAATATCATATGCACTGCCAGTATTTTTCCCAGCTTTTCATTTTTCCTTGATTTGGTATTTGCTTTTCAGTTTTTAGAAGTTTTAAATGTTTTTGTCAAACTATTGAGGGTTTTTTGTTACTGATTTCTGTAGCCTGATAACTAATCAGTATATTTATTACAGATAACAAAGAAATAAATGTTTATTAAAAATAAAAAGCAGGATTACAGTTGGCTAGATCAATGGGGGTTTGGTCAATCATCTTTCTTACTTCTTGGCAGTACATATATGGTTGAGCATTCCTTTCCTGAATTTTTTCTTTGTTTTCCATATTAATATAGTCTCCTGGTTTTCCTCTTTCTCCCTTTACCTCACTTTTCTATTTTCTTTGTGATTCCATCTACTTTTTCTGAACAATAAATATTGTAATTCCTTAATATTGGTATCAGGTTGCCTTCTGACACCATTTTGTACTCACCTTTGGATGCCTCAGCCATATTAATAAATTTAACTGCTATGTAGGGCTCGTTGATTTACTCATATCTTTATGTCTCCAACCTGAATCACTCACCTGAGCCCCCTATATAGTCAACTCTCTACTTGCTTTCCCTATTTATAACCTCAAAGGTACCTGAAACTGTTCCTTCTTTCCTTCCCTCTATTCAACATGATCCTCTTTCAATTTTAACTAACTCAGCGAATGCTATCAAATGCACCTAAAATTCAGAAATTTAGGAGCTATCTTTGCAATCTCAATGCATTATGGAATAGAAGTATAGTTATACCCACAGCAATTCACCAATTTTTTATCTTTTAAGCTACCATCAGTAATTACATGGATCACTGCAATAGCCAAAATCAGGAGTCAGTAAAGTTTTTCTCTAAAATAAATATTTTATGCTTTTTGAGCTTTGTGACTTCTGTTGCAACATTAACTCTGTGCTCGTAGTAACGTTAGCAGCCATAGACAGTACACAAATGGATGAGCACAAAATGTGGTCCAATAAAACTTTATTTATGAACACTAGAATATGAACTTTATATAATTTCCATCTGACATAGAATTTTATTCTTCTTTTTCTTTCCAATGCTTAAAAATGCAAAAACAAATTTTAATTAATGAGTTATAAAATATACATTAAAATATATGTATGTATAAATTATAATGTATTTATATATTTATATAAATTAAATTTATATATACATATAAATAAAAATGTGATAGGTTGGATTTGGTCCATAGATTCCTAGTTTGCTAATTCCAGTCTAAGTGGCCCTCTCTCTTCTACTTGCATGCCTTTTAAATTTATTCATAACACGGAAGACAAAGGGATCTTGTCTGAATCTAAATCTGATTATGTCAAACTCCTGTTCAGTGACTTTTCTATGCTTTCAAGGCAAATGTGAAACTTTCTGACATTGTTTCAAAGCTCTGTAGGGTCAGATTTCCACCTTTCTCTGTTCTCACACAATCTTAAACATTCCACTTTATACTCAATGCATTTCTCTCATTAATAATTTTTGACTAATACTTTTTATTAATGTAAGGTAGAGAACTTAATTCTTAATTTTTATATCCTGCATCACATATAAGACATGATTACAAGTATATGTTACAAAAAGGTTAGTCAGAAAAAGCTCTCTTACAAACTGTAGAAAATGAATTTCACATCTTTGCCCTCTTGAGTTGGAATTTACAAATAAAATATATATTTTCTTATTGTCAGATACTATGTGATAATCATGTGGCATCAAATAATTATAATCTTCAAGACAGCTTCTATTTTGCATATTTCAGAAAATCATGCTAAATACCTGACAATCATAACTGAGCATTTTTAATAAGACCTTGCAGTGGAACTTGCACAGTCACTCATGAAGTACAACAAAACAAAAATGCTTATTACTCCAATTAAATGTTGCTTTCTACATGCATGAATAATCTGTAATGAGTGCCATTTTTCAAATCAGTTTATTTAAATGAATTTTGACAAGCTATTAAATAATATCCATAAGCCAGTAAGTCAGAAATCTGAGATTGTTGTTATATCTGACACGACCTGTCTGTTGAACCCTGTACAATTTAATCAGAAGAAAACTTGCCTTGCTGCTATACCTATGCTGACATTCAACAGTCTCAATTAAGTGGGTTATCTATGCCAAGCCTCATTATTATAATCAGCACATTCAATGGTAAAGATACCAGTGGTTTTATAAAAATGAATCTCTATAGTCAAAGTAATAGTAATAATGCCATCTTGACTCTTCTTGAGTCACACTTCATGGTTCTTGCAAAAAAAAGAAAAATTGAACCAACTCTGGAAGTTATAAATTGTAGTTTCTCACAATGGCCATCCAGTAGGCTAAAAAATATATATATATTGTGAGACCTGAACAACTTAAGAGTAAGTTACCATTACCTAATATTATTAAAAGAAATAATAGAGCTAAAAGAAATAGTTACTTGACTTCAAGCAAGTCACTTAACCTTAGTCTAAGATACGTCACATGTAATGGGCTAATAGTCGGAACCTCATCATATATACTAAATAATAGTGTGTGTAAACATTATCATACACATGTAAGGTATTATAAAGTTCACTTTTCCATAGTGCATTTGCCTGGAAGCTTAATCAGTCAGCCTTTTATAGTTGAATTGTTCTAAAGTATAATGATATATTTGATAAAAGCTGAACAATACTACTTTCAAAGTAAGTCTGCTCTATTATATTTTAAACTGCCAAAGACTGTACCTAGTACCCCATACAATCTACTCTGCTCTTGTTATTCCACAGCATTTATCATAATCTAGTGTACACCAATCTTTTATATGTATTTCCTTTCCTTTTTCCTCGACTGTATTCTAAGTACTGTGATGAGTGCCAAAACATTTTACTATGCTGTGCGGGGTAGAGAACAATGCTGATCACATATTATGCACTTAGAAACTATTTTTTTTAATAAATGAATTAATGAACTTAATACACTTTGACTCTGATGCTTTCATTACCCCTCTTAGTCCTAAAGATTTACTGTAAAGCCTCTAAAACCAAAATTTCATTCCAGTTGTATATGGTCCCATTGACTCAAAAGATATTTCTCTAAGTCCAGTGTATTTCTCTATATTTGCCCATCTATTCTATATTTAATTTTAGCAATGTTAATGATACAGTTATTAAAAATCATTTCAATTGCCTTTCCAAGAAAGCAAGTGGGTATTTCATCTAATCCTATGGGAGCATTTTTGTGAATCAATGATTGATTTTTTTTTCTTGGAGCTTTGTTCTACCAGGAAAATAGGTTGTCATAGCATCTGCTGAATTTATCAAGCACAGGCCAACCAATAAAAATCATTTATCTTAATTAGAGGATACAATGACATTGTGGATTAATTATGACCACTTTTATTCTAAAGTAATATGATGACTTACCATTCATTTTTCTTTTCTCATTTTTGGCAACACATTTTGATTACTTTGAAATGACTGCTCAAGATATGGCTATTTTAGAAGGTTTAAGAATACAAATTGGGAAAAAAGAGTCCCTGGGACAAAAATTTTAAGCCACAAATCACTTTTGTGGGAGGTATTCAGCAATAATTACATTAGAGAAAACCTCATTCAGGGAATGTCTAAATCTCCAAGTATATTACTGGTCAATAAGTGCAATAGGTTCAAACCATTCAGAGTATACACAAACCACAAGTCAGTGCCAAGGCTTAAAAATAACTCAAAAGACAGCAAAATTTGCAAACTTCCAAATGTCTTAATTGTTCCTGAAATTAGGCCCAAAGTTACCTTTTAAAAAGATATGTGCACCCTCCAAATCTCTATTCAAATAGGGAAAAAATGTTTAAGATGAAGAACACTTTTTTAACTTTAAAAGACAAGTAATAAGAAAAAGAACAATTATGAAGAAAATCAAAAATCTAGGCAGTCTATTCTTGCACTAGAAATTCATCCAGGTTTTAAAACAAGAAAATTTAAACAAATATCTCAGAATTTGATCCAGGGTTATTTATTTTTAAATTACTGAAACAATAAGTAGGCATGACTACTAATACAACAACAAAACAAAATCAGACATTCTACCTCACCCCACCATTCACCTGTGTCTTGAGCACTTGTATAAATAAAGGTAAAAAATAGATTTACACCCCAGATAGATAGATACATAGTAGATAAATAGATTAGATTTGCTTATATCTTATACATATTTTTTAATTTATTTTTTTATTTGAGAGAGAGAGATCGGTGGGGAGGGGCAGAAAGAATCTCGTACAGCCTCTGCTTTGAGCATAGAGTCTGACACAGGGCTTGATCTCACAGCCCAGACATCCACAACCTAAGCCAAAAACCAAGAGTAGATCACTTAACTGACTGTGTCACACCAAGGTGCCCCTAGAATACATTTTTTTACATAAATGTATTGCCTGTGATGGTTTGGTCAACAAGCAAAATTCTAACTCAGCTAGATAATAATGAGGAAGATATAATACTCTGCATAACAAAATATACCAACTCAAGTTTTGTTATTTCAACATTCAAGTACCCATGTTCTTTTTATGGTTTCCCTCAGCCATTCCCAGAGTGTTTTCTCAGCTAGTTTTCCTCATGGCCACAGAGCAGCTTCCATGGGCCCAAGAGTCCCAAGCAGATAGGATGACATGTAGAGAATAAGACATGTTTCTTATTAAGAGCAAGGAAATAGGGGCACCTGGGTGGCTCAGTCATTAAGTGTCTGCCTTTGGCTCAGGTCATGATCCCCGTCCCGGGTTTGAGCCCCACATCTGGCTCCCTGCTCAGCGGGAAGCCTGCTTCTCCCTCTCTCACTCATCCTGCTTGTGTTCCCTCTCTAGCTGTATTTCTCTCTGTCAAATAAATAAACAAAATCTTTAAAATAAAAAAGAGTAAGGAAATAGTTCTTAGAAGCCAATCAACAGGTATCACACCATACATCTTACTGTTCAGAAAAATGCCATATGACTTTTCAAAAGAGCATTATTAGCAAAGGGAATGGTTATAACGTTAATTGGTTACATGAAACGCAGGGCCTTGAAAAGGTGTGGGTTAGCTGAAAATAAGAGTTTGTATGAAAGGAATGGGGGATGAGGAATGTTTACCAAATATTATATGAGCATTCAACAATGTCTATTATATTGATCATTTATTTTGATGTATAAGTAAATATTTATTGAAAGCCCACTATGTTCCAAGCACTGTGTATTAGATATCAGAAATAAAACCAAGGTCAAGAAAAGTGAGATTTCCACTCTGATAGTGTCTACTTGTCAATGAAAAAGAAAATAGTATGATGAATAATAAAACTGAATATAGGGAATATTATTATATAAGAGTAGATGAGTATAAGAAATATTTTAAAGAGATGACTGTGTTTCCTGAAGAACAAGATGTGAATGGTGAGAACAAGGTAGATATCTGGGTGGATGACTACATTTACTGAGATAGTGAAACATGCTGAAGACTGATTATGTGATGCATGAGGGTATCAGCAGTTCTATTTTGGTCATGTTGCTCCAGGTAGACATGACACATTCCAAGTGAAATATTTAACCTTGAGTTCCAAGGAAAATTTCTGTGAAAAGATAACATATTCTGTCAAATTACCTCTTGTTCTCTGGATATTTCTTATTTTTACATTTTTCAAATAGAGTTTATAGTGAGAATGAAAAATGACAGTCACTTTGAAAGACATTTTGGCAGTTTTTTACAAAGCTAAACATTCTTATCATACAATCCAGTAACTGTGCTCCTTGGTGTTTACCATAAGGAGCTGAAAACATGTTCGCACAAACACCTGCACGTGGATGTTTACAGAAGACTTATTTATAGATGCATAAAGTCAGAAGCAACCAAGATGTCTTTCACTAGATGAACGGATAAACTGTTGTACATTCAGACAATGGAATACCATTTAACAGTAAAAAGAAATGAGTTATTTAGCTGTGAAAAGCCATGGAGGAACTCTAAATGCATATTATACATAAGTAAAAGAGGCTAATAAGTACTGTGTGATTCCAACTATATGTCATTCTGAAAAATGCAAAACTATGGAAACAGTAAAAAGATTACTGATTTCCATGACTACTGGAGCCAAGTGGGGAGAATGAGTAGGTGCTTCATGGAAGATTTGGGGGCAATGACACTATTTTGTGCAATACAACAATAGTGGCTACATATCATTATACATTTGCCAAAACCCATAGAATATACAACAGCAAAAGAAACCCTAATGTAAACTAGGGACTTTGGGTGATCCTGAAGTGTTAATATAGATTTGTTGGTTGTAACAAATATACAAGTTGAGCATGTTAATAGTTGGGGAGGCCATGCATGTGTGGAAGCAGAGGGTGTATGATAAGAGTACTTTCTGTTCAATTTTGGAACCTAAAACTGCTCTATAAGAAAAGTATATTTTATTTTAAAAAAAGCAAGTTGCAGAAATATATTTTTTAAAATAAGACTTTACAGGCAGAGATGTAATAATTTGAAGTTGTAAAGGGAATTCTATCATCTAATACTCCACTGAAGCCAAAACCATCACTTAAAATTGATTATAGGAAGTGAAAATATGAAATACTGGTTAAAAATGTCATTTTCCAAACTCAGTTGTCAGTAGATGTGTTCTCCTTTTAAAAAATTACAGGCATCAGAAGTTCATCAACCCTGCTTCCAGCAGATTTGGTCTTTCTTTTTCTGCTTCCTAAGAGCCCTGGGGTCTTTATATAAATTGCTTTTGCAAAATTTGCAAAGCTAATTCCTTTTTTATTGACAGTCAATGAACCTGTTATTGAAATCTGCACAGTTTCTAAAGAGGGTCTGCCCTTTTCTTTGCAACAATGCGTAACACTTGTTAATTATTTTACCATATCAGATTTCTCTTACAAAGAGACAATTTAATGAACAATGGCATGACTGTACCAAATAATTCAAGCTTTAAAAATTAATAAGAAAAGTAACTAAGAACTTAATTCCAGGAAGTTGAATACAAGTGATATTTTCAGTTGGTGAGGGATTTATCTGATACCTTGGTGGACAGGGCACCATACTTCATGTCTTTTGGCAATATACAATGATACAAAGCATAAGCAGTATAAAGACCATATGTATAAAAAAGAGGAAACATTAAAGAAACTTATTTTGATCATGTTGATAATAAAATGTTCATATGGACTACTGTAATATCTCAAGCCAATTTTAATTCTTAGTCAACTTAACCTTAATGACTTTTTCCAATGTCAATGATTTACACAACTCAGTCAAATGAGTTCTGAAAATCCTTCCATGTCAATTATTTAATACATTATTTGGATTTACCAGTATATCTTCTGCATTCCTGTAAGATTAAAATTAATATATTTCACACAGGCATAAACATGGTCTCCTTTTTCAGTAACAGGCCTTTCCTTAACACATTATTTCCTTAAAAACATCTACTAACTGCTGCTCCAAGCTAGAGAGGAGTAATAACCTGGGCAAAACCTCCTCTGTAAAAACCTCTATATCTAGAAAATTATTTAAACACTGTTTTCAGGGGTGCCTGGGTGGCTCAGTCGGTTAGGCACCTGCCTTCAGCTCAGGTTATGATCTCAGGGTCCTGGGATGGAGCCCTGCATGAGCTCCTTGCTCAGTAGGGAGTCTGCTTCTCCCTCTCCCTCTACCTGCTGCTCCACCTGCTTGTGTTCTCTCTCTGTATAAATAAATAAAAATTCTTAAAAAAAAAATGTTTTCAGAGACTGGAAAAGAGGCAATTCAGAGCTGTGATTCCCGAGACAAGGGAAATAAAGGAGATAAACCATAAAATTATCATGGCTTTCTACCCAGAGGCAATTTTCAAACCATGAAATCATGGAGGGGGAACCCAAACAAATCTTGGTGGCTTAGTTGAGTTAAGGCAATAGAGAAGGTTGAACTATTTATGAAGGCCTAATAGGGTCAAGGTTTAGTAGTAAGTTTCAAGTATCCCTTGAGTGAGCCTGTTCTGGACCTACCCTAGCAGAACTAAAGTGGCTTTGAAGGGATCAAAGTAGTCTACAATAACTTAAATGTCTGTCCAAGCAAAGAAAAATATTTTTTAAATGAGCCTCAATATTTTTTGAAGATTTTTATTTATTTATTTGATAGAGAGATCACAAATAGGCAGAGAGGCAGGTGGAGAAAGAGGGGGAAGCAGGCTTCCCAGTGAGCAGAGAGCCCAATGAGGGACTCGATCCCAGGACCCTGAGATCATGACCTGAGACAAAGGCAGAGGCTTAACCCTATGAGCCATCCAGGCACCCAGAAAAATACTTTTTAAAGGAAGACAACAAAATCCTTACACTGAACAAGGTAACTCCCAAAGTCCAACAACATACAGTAAAAAATCACTACATACACATATCCAAAAACAGAACAGTGTAATTTATTACCTGGAGAAAATAGCGAATAGAAACAGAGTCAGGAATTATACAGATCATTACACTAGCAGACAAGGGCATTCAGAAAATGTATTTTAAATATGTTCCTTATGCTCAAGAAGGTAGAAAAACAAATATGATAAGGAGAGAAATAGGAACAAACAAAAAATGGAAATTCTAAAGATGAAAAATACATTATCTGAAATGAAATGCCTCTGGATGAGATAACACTAAAAAGGAAAAGATCACTGAACTTGAGGGCATAACAATGAAGAATAAAGGGGTAAAAAGCATCAGTGCCGGGGCGCCTGGGTGGCTCAGTTGGTTAAGCAACCGCCTTCAGCTCAGGTCATGATCCCGGAGATCCAGGATCGAGTCCCACGTCGGGCTCCCTGCTCAGCACAAGCCTGCTTCTCCTTCTCTCACTCTCCCTGCTTGTGTTCCCTCTCTGGCTGTGTTTCTCTCTGTCAAATAAATAAAATCTTTAAAAAAAAAAAAGAAAAAAAAGCATCAGTGCCTTGTGTTCTGGTGCTTTTCATTTCCTGTATTTCTTGAGGAAATAAAAGAAATATTATACAGAGAAGAATAAAGGTTAGGATTAACACAGACTTCTACTTAGAAACTATGAAAGAAATCATGAAATTACATCATTATATGCAGAATTTTTAAAAAAAAAAACCTATCAACATAGAATTCTATATCCACAAAAAAAAAAAAAATGACCTTCAACAAAAAAAGAGCAAAATAAAAACTGTTCCAGAAAAACAGAAACTGAGAGAATTCTTTACCAGCAGAGTAATGCAAGAAATGTTTAAAAAAAAAAAAAAAACTCTTTGGAAGAAATGAAAATCACAAGACATAGTAAACATGGTGGTAAATAAAAAAGATTCTTTTCATGTTTAACTTCTTCAAAGAAAAATCACATGTATATCAAGTACAAGTAGAATGTGTTACAAAAACAGCACCAATTACAACAGGGAATAAAAGGGAAACATGTGGTCTAAGAATATTATATTCATGAAGTGGTAGAAGGTTTCTGAAGTAAAACTTAGATATGATAAATTTGTATGTAATAAACCTAACAGCAACCACTATAGAAATAAAATGAGATATATAGTCACTAAGCCAAAAGTAGAGATAATATGGTAGGCAAAAAGTTACTTCATTAATCCAAAATAAAATGGAAAAACAGAAATACAGAACAGATAGTACAAATAGAAAACAAATAGCAGCAGGGGCACCTGGGTGGCTCAGTAGGTTAAGCATCTACTGTCTGTTGGGGTCGTGATCCTGGAGTCCCTGCTAAGTGGAGAGCCTGCTTCTCCCTCTGGCCCTCACCCTACTCATGCTCTCTCTCTCTTTCTCTTTCAAATAAATATAGAATCTTTAAAAAAAAGAAAATAGCATAACAGTAAATATAAATATTTGCTCAAGATATTGATAATATACAGAAATGCTCTAAAAACTCAAGAGACATAAATTCTTTGGGTTGACTTTAAAAAAGCAAGACCCAACTATATTATGTATTTAGAAATTTATTTTAAATATTAAGACAAATTCACTAAAAGTAAAAGGATAGAAAAAGATACATCATGCCAAAATTCATCAAAAAGAAGTGTACATAGTCATACAAGACAAACTAAGTTTTAGAACAGAGAATCTTATCAGGAGATTCGTGAGCATTTCATAATGATGAAGGGGTCAATTCAATAGGAAGACTAAAGAGTCTTAAATGTGCATGTATCACTAATAGAACTCCAAAATGCATAAAGCAAAAACCAAATACAACTGGAAAGAGAAACAGCCAAATCTACAATTGCTATAGTCTGAATGAAGGGAAGTAAAACCTAGCTTCATTTAATATTTTAAATTTTATTAAAACAATTGACATAGGTACTACAAACAGGTTATCAATCATTCATTTACTCATAATATTATATGCCAGGAAATTTTATAGATAGTAGACAAAAAAACAACTGAAATATAAGCTTTCTTCTCAGGGACTATCCCACATAATGAAACAGCTTACAGTCCTGTGGTAGGGGTTACCATTTTGCAGACATTTAGGTAGATCCAAGAAAAGCTAAATGATAAGTTTAGTAAAGTCACCTTTTTTTCTCCTAAATTTCATTATGAAAAATGTCAAACACAGAAAAGCTAAAAAAAAATTATTTCCTATCTACAAAATAGATTTTAAAATATTAACATTTTCCAATATTTTAAAATCTTCTATTCTTTTCATTCATCTGAAAGTATATTTCAGAAACCAGAATATCTCTAAATAATTAAACATGTATCTCCTACAAATAAGGGTGCTATATTAAAATACCCCATCAAAAAACTTATTTAACCTCCTACATCTGCTAAATTTAGCCCATTCTCTAATTTCCCCCTAAATTTCTTCATAGTAATTTGTATGAGGCAGGATAAAATCAACTTTCAAGCATTGCATTTGTCATTATATTCTGGCCTTTTTTTTTTTAAATTTGGTAAAGTTCTGCACTGCACACACACATAGATACATACACCTTCTTTTTCAAGGCTGTTATCTTTTTAAAGAGTGTGTCAAATGAAAAAATAAAACAATTTAGTTAAGTTTTATGCCTTTACTCAAGGAAAAACAATCAATGAATTGAAATAGTGTGCTGCCTTACAAGCAGTGGAGGACTTTTCCTGAGAGATTTTGGGCAAGAAAAAGCTTTCAAGAGCTTAGAAAAAGCAACAGCAAGCAGGACATAATTGTCTAGGAAGTAAGGGATTTCCCAGTGAGGTTAGCAGGTCCTACTTTCTAGGGTATGTATAGTAAACTAGTTAAAGCTGAGTTAGAGAATTGTCACTGGGGTCTCTTAGATTTCTTGACAGTGAGGTATTTCTCTTAAGTGCAAGCTGACTTGAATTTCCACAAGTGACTCCATTTCATGGGTCCAAATATCTGAATTACCATTATTAAGTGCAAGCCATTATTTTTCTGTTTGCTCAAACTGTTGTTTGCTATGTTCTTCTATTTTTTTTTTTTATTTTCTCTGAAGTTTTTGTATAGAATCTTGCTTTCGCTTCAACTCAGGATAAATATTTTTGTCTGAGTATTTCATTGGTGATACAGAATACTTCATACTGAGAGAATCTAGAGGCACAGAGTCAATAACAAGATGCCATCAGTGGTGCTAGATTTGATTACTTGGTTAAGGTGGTGACCATAAGACTTCCCCACTACGCACAGATATATCTTGAAGTTATTTTTCAGTCCCCTATTTTCCGAGTTTTCCTTGTGGATTACATTGCCTCTCCTAAAATACTAAGTGACTTGGTGTTCTCTTTTTTCTTTTTTGTTGTATGTAGTCTTTTTCTTAGGAAGGGCTCTCTTATCAGTCAAAACATTTTTGATGGACTCGTGCAATTACGCCTTATCTTTAAAGGTAAAATGGAAAGCATAGCCTCTTATCAAAGCCAATTTAAGATCATCAAACTAATGCGAGCTGAGAAGACAGTTTTGGAAGTTCTCTCATACATAAAGTACAGTTTCCCCAATTAAACTTTAACTTGATGCTGCTTTTGGTAATTGTTGCCACTTATGTGGAAATAAGTAAATGCTTAATCTCTGATTATTTAAGGATTCTTATTTTTATCTTGTATAAATAATCATATATAACTCTAAACTCCCCAGGTATCATTTACTAAGCCCACAAAATTAGGTTCAAGCCGATAAAGAGTTTGATTGCTTTTTAACCACTGTCTGCTGGAAAAGAAACCAGCTACCTGCACAGGGGTTTATCAAATTCCCCCAAAACTGTCTCACACAGCTTAGTTATAATTCTGCACTTTTCATTTTTTCATATTTCAGGTCCTGCATGATATCTAGTATTGAAAATCAGTGGAAGGAAGCAGTTTGCTAACATCACTACTCCCACCCTCTGTGAAGGGATAACCAGCTGCTTGCCAGGTGTGCCCAAAGTCGCAACACTTTCAGGTCACCGCAGGATTCACCAGTTCTGACAACAAACCATGCTGTGATGCCTGAATAAACCGGGTATGTGCTCCACTCCCAAACTCTGTATGGCTTGGTCTCTGAAGTCACACTGTGTATGCTTCAAAGTATATCTAACTTTATCCTACACATTATTAGACCAACTTCCTGAAACTAAGCAGGGAAATAAAATAGCACTGTCCTGTGTTGTGGGTTCTTTCCTGTCCCTCTAGTATGTGCTCATCCATCCAATATTTTTGACTTAAATTATCATAATTGCTCCCGTGAACAGATGCTTAGGATATTACCCACCTCATGGTCAATTTCAGTTCATCATGCTATTCAGAGTTAGGTCGACCTGGATTCAAATACAAGTTAAGCCACTTATTTACTATGACCTTGGGCCAGTTCCTTAACTTTTTTGAGTTTCAATTCCTTATCTCAAGAAAAATGGAGATATTGTTACATGTCACATAGGTGAGGCTTTTTTGTGAGGCTTAATTGAAATATATGCACATATATCATTTAAGCTTAGCACCAGGCACATGGAATACAGCAGTAAATATTACTAATTATTTATTCTGACAGTGACATCACCCCACTCATGAATCTTCCTTCAGTTATTTTATGACTCATCCAAAACAGTTTCACATGTCTTCAGGTACAATGATATGTTTTCATTTTTGTTTTCCAGATTCTAGATACCACATTATATCTAATTCTAAGCAAATTAAACTTCAGCTAGAACTGATAAGAGTGTTCAATTTCTTAAAAGCCTATCACTCAGTGATATGTTATTTCCAGCCCCATTTAGGAAGAAAGACCTATGCAATTGAGCATAAGATTATAGATATACTTTTGTGGCTTCCAGCAAGGTCTCAAAGTTGTCAATCATGAGCTGGTACATCAGCAAGACGACTCTCCAGAGACATTACACAAGGCAAATCTTTTAATATTTTATCAGCTGCTGTTGATAGGAGGCACTTCAGCTTCGTGAATCTTTTTATTACTTCCTTTCATTTATTCTTAAGAAGCTTTTATCTCTGTTTATTGATTGCTACCTTTTAAATTTTTATTTAACACCAGTAAGCAGAGAGATAGGATTAATAAATTTGATTAAATTTTTCAGAAGAAAATTACTTTAAACGTACTTTCACAAATCTAATTGATTCTCTCATAGATATCTTGCATATATTTGTACTATTCTTTTGTTATGCTGGTTCTCTGAAGACATACACTCCGGTAAGAAAAAAAATAAGTAGAATTGTAAGTAAAGAGAAGTGTCACAAAACTCTTGGAAAATTCTTTTTAGGCTGTTTTCAGCAGAGCAATACACAAGGGGCCACATGCCAAGGATCAATCATAATCCTCAAGAAGGA
The DNA here is from genome assembly GCA_004023965.1 of Spilogale gracilis. Classification (NCBI taxonomy): domain Eukaryota; kingdom Metazoa; phylum Chordata; class Mammalia; order Carnivora; family Mephitidae; genus Spilogale; species Spilogale gracilis. The sequence goes on from PITA01011059.1 coordinate 36,861, forward strand.
AAAAAAAAATGACAACTACAAATATATACACAGAGAATATTTATTCTTAAAAATGACTGAAATCCGGCACCTGGATGGCTCAGAGGATTAAGTTTCTGCCTTCAGCTCAGGTCATGATCTCAGGGTCCTGGGATCGAGTCCCACATCCGGCTCTCTGCTCAGCAGGGAGCCTGCTTCCCCCTCTTTCTCTGCCTACCTCCCTGCCTATTTGTGATCTCTCCCTATTTGTGATTTTTTCCACACCTCCTCTCAAGATGAGGGTAGTAATATTTAAAAGGTCAAGGTGCTGGTATGACCCTTAGAGGGAAAGATTCCAAGGAAGTCATTTGATTTACTTCAAGTAATTTATTTCCAAATAAATAAATAAATATTTTTTTAAAATAATGACTGAAATGTGAGTGTGTGTGCTTCTTCCTCCTAGTATGGAACCCCAAATAACATCCAACTGTCACAAGAGAAATTTGCTAAGCAGGCGGAAAAAATTATGCAAAAGCCTCTTTTAGCTTACTCACAGTCAGAAACTTGCTGATTTCAATCTTTCCCATTTTAGCAGCTGCAGAAGGAACAAAGTGAGAAACAGCAGAGCTAACAAAAGTTCATTAGACTCAATATATACCCTCATGAAACTCATTATGGATATGTCATTCCTGAGGATATCATGGCATATTTCAAAAGACTGCTTGGTTAGCAGACTTTACCACTGTGCTCTCTGGAGCCCCATTAATCTTTAATCTTACTCTGACTGGTGGTGATTCTTAGACTAAATGGGATGGAGCTGAAGGATCTGGTTTTTGTTGTTATTATTGTTTGTTTGCTTAAATAAGAATAACCAGGCAATTCTGCCAAGTACATGAAATTGGGAAACTTTGAACTGCTCTTGACCACGAGAATGCTCACAGAACCTATGAGAAAGGAAAAGAAAATGAGGTGAAGCCTTTAAGCCTTTGGGAAGAAGAAACCTTACTAAGTTGATTTTTCCACACCTCCTCTCAAGATGAGGGTAGTAATATCTAAAAGGTCAAGGTGCTGGTATGACCCTTAGAGGGAAAGATTCCAAGGAAGTCATTTGATTTACTTCCAGAATCCACTGAAGCCAAAAGAGACCTCAAGCTGATACAATTTTCTAATCCAGCTAACTGGATTAGACACAATTTTCTAATTCAGTGTAACATAATTCATTTTTTAGGATTTTTTTTTGTATCTATACCCCTTGGAAACTTTTTGAATCACAAGCTTTAAGTAGAGCCAGGGATTAGGAGTCCTAGTAAATCTCAGTCCTATCAGGAGGTATTAGCATATAGGAAATAGTGGTGTATCACCAGAAATGTATATAGACAGAGATTACTTTGGTCTAAAACACTGGTTCTCACTCAGCCTGTCAACCCTGGCTTCACATTAGAAGCACCAGGAAAGATTTTTAAAAATCATGATTCTTGGCCCACACTTCGGGCCAATTAAATCAGAATTTCTCGAGGGCAGATTTAGACATTGGTTCTTTTAAAGCTACCTCAATTAAATAAAATGAACAATGAAAGATGAGAGCAGTTTCTCAAATATATATCCTTCCCTTCAGGGCAGTATTAATCTATTTTTAGTCCTTGAATCAGTTTATAAATCCATGCACACAAATATACATAAATTCCTTAGTGTTGTCAACTATTTATCACTGTGTGGTTAAAAATAATTTGCACGTGACATTTATATGTACTATACATGCACATGCTCATATGGCCCATTTACCCTTACTCCACTGGGAAACTGAGGTAGGCTAAGATTTGTTAAACTTTCCAAATAGACATAAACTAAATCTCTTCCAGTTATATTCTTTTCAGGTTACCTCTCTTTTAAGCAACTGACTAGGTCTTTCATCACTTCCCTCACCAGCAATTCCTTCTCTCAAGGCAATATCTAGGAATATATGCAAGATATTTATAGGTCTTCCTTCTATTGAGAAAGGACTTCTTGTGGGGTTTCAGAAATCTCTCTAAGAGTGGTTGCTGGGTAGCTTCAGTCCTGAATCCCTGACTTTAGTGCCTCTTATATTGTAGATGATTTTGTGATTCTCCTGGGTACTTAAGACCATTGCTAAAGTCTACAGTCTAAGCCATAAAGTCCAGACCCTTCATACCCACCAGAAATTCTCCATCTTCTGGCTCCTGACTTACTCCATTTCATGGTTTTTTCTCAACATTCCTAAATCTTCTCACAGTTCGTGGAATCTCAGCTGCATTCTATGAGCCATCCTCTAGGACTCCAAACCACCTTCTGAGACCTTTCTCAGCTTCTTAGAAATGATCATTAAGTGACGTGCTATACTCAGACCCTCACTGAGAGACTGGAGAGTTTTCTCAGAAGTTGATAAATTTATATCATCTGTCTGAGAAGGCAATATTTCCATGAGATTCAAGCAAGAAAGAGTCAGCTACCTGAAGATGTGGAGAAAGTACATTCTAGACAGCAAATCCAAATGCCTGAGTTGGGAAAAACTTGACCTGTTACAGGACAAGAAAGACAATACAGATCCTTGTAAACCAGAAAGGAAAAGTGGTAGAACATGGCAGGAATGGAGATGAACTAAAGCCAAACCGTGGAGGGAACCCTGAAGACAAAGCAGGTATGCTCTGATTTAATTTTAAAAGATAATTCTACATCTTTTAAAAGAATATAAATTACAGAAGAATAGCTTATAGGTTATAGAAGCAAGAACAGAAGTAGAAAAAATAGGCCAGTACAACTGTCTAATGAGATAGGAATACGGCTTAGACTAAGGTGGCTGCATTGGAGATTACTAGAAATCAACAGTTCAGGAAAACATTTTGAAGAAAAGTTGTATTTGCTAATATATTTCATTTGTGTGGGTAAGTAAAAGACTATTTCTAAATTCTGGCTTGCACAACAATAGTGTTGTTATTTATTGAGGAAAAAGAACAGGAAAAGAAGAATTAAAAGTTCCCATTTGTACATTTCGTATATGAATGTGTGAGCTCCAAGCCTAGATGTCAAATAGGTAGTTATGCATATCAGCTTTGCACTCAGCAGATACTGATTTGGGAGTTACTGACATGGAGAAGACCGTTAAAACCATGAGACTCACTGAAATTCTGCAAGCAAGAAGGAATAAGCTCTAGGGAATTGAACATTTAGAGAGTAGTCAGGAAAAGAAAAGAAATGTAAGTAAAACAAAGGTAGAGGAAATCCAGGAAGGTGTGTGCAGTATATCAGAGGAAACCGGGTTGTCACAAGGGTAAGAGGAAGCTATTGAGGTACAGTGGAGAATTCCAGAGACCAGGTTGTGTGAGAGACCAGGTTGCTGTGGAGGTGAAGGGGTGACCAAGCTGTTGGTGTGTGAGCAGTTAATGGAGCATCCTTGCAAAGGAGTGACTTGGAACCACATATTTGAGACTGAGCAGGATAAGGCAGACATCTGTGCAGGGGTGGAGGTAGTGGTGGCCAGAGGAGACTGGTTTTATACAGAAGCATTGACTAAATAAGTACAGATATTAAAGCTAATGGGACTTAGGTTTCTCACACTCAGAGAATGCCCTAGAGAAAGGAAGAAAAAAGGATGAATCCTGAGTGTTGCGATAGAATTGAAGGTAATTATGTTAACTCATGTATTTTAATATATACAGAGCAAGAGAGATACATAGAGACAAAGAAATAAAGATACAAATGTGTGCGTAGAAATACAATACTGAATAGATATAAATGTATGTATGTAAGCAGGTACATACGTACACACACTCCTTAGCTCTGTCTACTGAGCAGGCCTGGCAACACCCACTCCAGCAGATCTAAGTGCACCTTATTAAGAAGTGCTACCGGATCTTGGTTTCTAAACATCATTCATCACCACATAAATTGAGAATCTTTGGAGAAATAGCTGACTGAGTCAAAAGTAGAAAATGGATCTGGAAAATCTTACTGTGCCAGAAATAAAGTCGGACATGTCGAAAGGACACAGAAGCCCTTTGTCCCTTTGCTAAGTGTGGCCCAATCTGGACATCAGAGTAAGTAAATTTACTAAATAAATTAAATGAATGAATCAAAAATATAGTAAAGAATGAAATGTTTACATAATCACAAGCTCTCCAAGAAATTCTATTCATTACAAAACAAAAATGAATAATTTTACAAGGTAGCAGTCTGGCACACATGACCTTAAACACATAATCAAAGTTAACACTGTGAATAATGAGGCAAATCAAAATCATGTGCCCCCTGACAGGAAGACAGTCTAATTTCTGTGATATTCCTTCTCAATGGAGACAACCAGAAACTAATCAATAGAAAGCATCAGACAAACCAAAATTCAGGGCCTAATCTATAGAATAACAGATCTACTATCTTCAAAAGTGTCAAAGTTGTGAAACTCAAGGAAATTGACACAGTCACAACTTTCCAGGCTATTGATCCAGTATGGGATAATGAATTTTATACACTCTACAAAATGCAGTAGGATCAGAAACTGATCCCTAAAATCAAGCATATAAGCAACTTTTGTTATTTTAGCATAATGTCCTTCTTTTCATGTTTATGAATTAGAATACTTAGTTCACAAATTTTTTAAATTACCAAATTATATGATTACACATAGCAATACTCAAAGCTAAATTAAATAGCTTTGTTTCAGAAACACAAGCAATGCTTATTTTTTCTTTTACTACACACTGTGAAGGTAGACTATTATAACTATCTTTACTACTGATAACAACAATTCAGATATTGTTTTCACATAGCTAAAGTAACTAAGTTTAAAAGACAAAAAATATTTAATTCCATTAATATCTGAACCACAGCTGTATTATTTTCTTTGAATTTGTGACCACAGCTAATTTAATTTTTGAAAGAATATTTCCATCAAAATTTATTTTTTACTCAGTTATAATTAGCAACTTGAATTTTCCTCAACTAACTGGCATCAGTGCATTGAATTTGTACCATGGCAGTCATCTGAATTATTTCCATATAGTTCAATGGCTAATTTTCAGCCAAAAAATAGGATTTATAGCCTTTGCTTGGTCTGTTTTATTGTTCTTATATTATATGATTAAAAAGTGGGAACAGATTTCAAAATGATAAGTGATATAGAAGCATGACCAATTATTTGTCATCCCACAAGATAAGCTGATAGTATTCAGTGCCTTCACTTGGGCTCTCCTGGACCATAGATAACCTCTTTGGGTTGTCTTATAGAGCACCTAAAAGCATTTTAGCCCTCTGGTTCAAGCAACCTATATGTCAAGCAGAAAAAATAAAACCCCTGTTCTCAGGTTTGTGTTTCCCTGGAGGAAGAAAACAGTTTGATGCAATTTGTCAAAAGCCAGAGTGGTACTTTAATGGACAATTTACTTTAAACGGCTGCAGTTATTGCAGAACAAAGGGCCATAGCTTGAGATAAAAAATCCTTTCCAATTGGTTTTACTCAGATAGATTTAATTCCCTAAGATTAACTAAGGATATCTAACCTTTTATACTCCTCGTCTATCTAAAAGCAATAAAAGTAACAGTAAAAACTTCTGAGTTTCTAGGGTTTCTTCACCTTCAATGTGTGAAATGCAATCAATTCCCTAGATCTTACATTCTGCTCAGACACCTGCGATGAGAAGTGAATCAACAAAAATGATAATAACAACAACAACAACAACAACCGAACTTCCCAAACTCAAAGGAGTTTTTGAGGGAGTTTTTAGGGAGAATTTTCTTAAAATTTTATTAATAAATTTTTATGAAGATATGTGTATATATACATTTCTGCATTATAATGTGATTATCAAATAAAAATTTAAAAATTGTGGACATATAAAATTTAAGAATATTCCTATTTTATCTTACATGCAAATGTATAAACTACTATAATTTGTTTCATGATGGTCACGACAGGGAATTTAAGAAATATCTACTCGAATTTCTTTTTTGTTTCCTTGTATTTTCCTATCACTACCTATGCTACACTAATATTTTCAATATTTGAGATTTTGCTGAAATAGTACCACTACAATTCTGATTATGTTTATCTCCTGTTCCAGTCTCCTTGGTTCAGTGATTAATCCCAAGTGGTAGAACGTAAGAAGTGCTGAATGTAGCCAAGTGTGTTTGCCTGAAGCTGACCAGAGTCATATATTCAGTTTCCACAGTGTGAATGCTGTTGGAAAAGTGGCCAGCTGCCCCACAGACAGTGAGAGCAAGAAAAAATGAAGTGGTTTGACACAGGAAGTTTGATATAATCAACTAGAACAATTTGAAATTTCTGTCTTTTTGTGCATGTCTCTCCATGCATAATTAACCTTTTATGAAAGCTCACACAAGAAGAAAACTCCAGGAGACACAAATCAGCACTGGTGTTCTCCATCCCAGTCCCTATTAATTCACAGGTGCTTGTAAGGACCTACTGAGAAAATGAGAGTTAAGTAGATTTGATAGACTAAAGTTATAGCTCACATGAATATTGCGTATGTTATTTTCCAGTAAAATGAATGTGCACTTTAATATCCATGTATAAAATGATAATTAAAAGTTAACTCATATGAAAAAAGCAAAATTTATATTCATTGGCAACTTTATATGCTACATAACAACACAAAAGAATTTGGAATTCATATTTTATTTTTCCATACATCCTGCAGATAAATGAATGCCTGCATAGTATCAACCTTAAAATGTAAACTTTCTCTGATACATACAATGATTGTACAACTGTATAATCTGATTGTACAACTGTATAATCATACAATGTTCACAACAATTGTAAACTGATTTATGCACTGTAACTAATGCAAGATATTAATAAGGAAAACTGAGGGCTGGGTGAGGGACGAGAGGGCACATGGGAACTCTGTACTTCTTGCTTAGTATTTCTGCAAATCTAAAACTGTTCTAAAAAAAAGCCATAAGTCTGTTAAATTTTTAAATGCTGAACTAAAGCTTGAGAGAGGATGTCTATGATAAGTATTTAGAGTTTTAGAACTGTGACTGAAGAATTTCAGAAAAAAGGTAGAAAATATACAACAGACTTCAATAATCACTATCATTTCTCCCATTTTCTGTAAACACAAACATGAAAATTTTTGTACTGGAACACTCCTGAAGCTATGTTTATTGCTAAGCATTATTTTAATATATTTATCTTCTCCACATTATTCTTCAGATACAAAGGAATAATGTATTTTTAACTCTTATGTTCTGAATCACTTTCATCTGAACATAGATTATATAGGTCTAATGGGAAAAAAAAAAATCAAATTCCTCCTGGCCTCTAATTCTCATGATTCCATTCACTCTCTGAAGTTAAGACATTGTGATTCTCATGCTCTACGGTTGTTAATTAATGCATGAACATATATTTATATATCTGTCTCCTCATCACAGTATTTTTTAAAAGCTGAAGATGTATTTAGAGGAGAAGCTTCGCTTCGCTCTGATAGGGTGCCACAGTGAGGACCATAAGAAAACAAAAGTGAATACTCTTGAGTTCCTGTAAAAAGATGATGTCGAAGTAAAATGTCCCATATGTTGAAATTCTACCTTCACCCGACCCTAAAAGGATCATCACCCTAAAAGGATCATAAATGACTACAATTTTGACTTAAAATGTAACATCACTCTAAGTGCACTGAGCTTATCCTATGAGAAATTTACAGGTTGACCAATAGTGCCAGGAAAGTAAAAAGTGTGCACTCGTTTCTTTAATATTACTTTGTCACAAAACACCTAACAATGTCTGCGTCAACTCATGCAGTCATCTTCTCCTGTGGTTATTTCTACTACTTTTTCCCCCATCTTTATGGAAGTATAACTGACAAGTTAAAAAAAAAAAAAGGTATCTATATAAAATGTACAATATGATGGTTTGATATCAGTTTAAATTGCAAAATGATTATGACAACCCAGTTCGCATATCCATCAACTTCCATAGTTATTTATTTATTTTTCTTTCTGGTGTGGTAGGAACACTTAAGATCTACTCTCTTAGCAAATTTCCAGTATTCCATACAGTATTATACCTTCCCAAAACTCTACTAGGGGCAGCATCTTAGCCCTAGAGAAACTTAGTGACCTAGTCTCCATTTGACTTTGTTTTCAGTTACTCCTTTCAAATGCAGCTTCTTGAATCAAGATCAAAGTAAATTTACAGAGTAGTATATTTACTTATGTTCTAGCTAATTACCAGAATGATACACAACATCTTTTCCGAACAGAAATTTGGCCATGCCCATTAGACCCACTACATATACATACATTTCTGATGGGAGGAAATTAAACTTAGTCTGTGAGTGTGGAGAATTAGTTCATTTAGCAAAACAATATTATAACATAGCTATTATGCAGACACTTTCAATCTGTGGCCTCCTATTATTTATTCAGCCATGGACTTCATTTTTGGCTTGTAGTTCACCAACACTTAGCAAATTAGCATTCATTGCTAAGTTCCAGGCACTGTGCTATTCTAGCAACACTGTAAAGAGTAAAAGAAGACACATTCTCATGGAGCTTATAATATATTGAAGGAAGCACAAAATTAAAAAGATTTTAATACCAAAAACAAATGGTTTTGAGACTATACATACAGAATGCCATGCGAGTATATGTAGGAAAGAAGGGTGTATTAGGTAGGACCTATGATCTATCACCTTGCTACTCCAACTACTCACACATGTACACATTACACACACACACATACACACACATACCATGGTCCAATAGCTTTGGCATCACCATCACTAAACTTCTAGAAATTCAGAATCCCAGTCCTTAACCCAGACCTTCCGACCGAGTGTCTGGATTTCTGTAGTATCTCCAGATAATTCATATGCATATGAAAAGTTGAGAAGCAGTGCCCTAAAAGCAACTGAAATCTACAAGAAAAACAAAGAGCTGAAAGGCATCAAATTTACTAACTTTAAAATAGTATGTGGCAATTCCTGACTTATTTTTAAATAAGAACTCTTTTGTTGGTATATCAGATTTCTGTCAGTTAATTAAGGAAAAGTAGATACATTGAGATACTTACACACTCACAGTGTAATTCAATCATGAAATATTTCACATTTTTTCTTTTATTATATATTAGGTACCAGGAACTTTTCATATATTCAAATGTGCATCATCTCATATAATCCTCAATTCAGATGAGGAAAGTAATGTTTGACAATAGGTAATAAATTCCACAGGTAAAACTTGTTTTCAAAATCAGGTCTGCCTGACTTCAGAATTTAGACTGACAAAATTCTTTTCAACATCCCTCATTTTCTTCTTTTTCTTCAACATCCCTAATTTTCATATAGCATGAAAAACAAACATTTGTATAAAAGTTTTACTCATGTAGGTTAAAATGTCACTTAATAGAAAAGAATTTTTAGAAAAATTTAAGTCACCAAATTCATGTTTTAGAAAGGATTTAATATTAACTTATTAATGTACTTAACATTACATTCTATAACTCACAATGATTAAATTTTTAAATATTTATATATTATTTTAGATTTTCTGAGCTTAGAATAGTCTATTTTCATTTATGTATCACATAATTGATTAGGCTTCTCAAAGCATATGTGAAAAACAAAAACAGAAAAAAATCAGAAAATTATCTTGCAAAATGAGCTGCATTTTATCATTCTTTAGATAGTGCTTATCTCCAAATATAAAGGCATACTAAAATCACATGTAACAGATTCTAGGATGGGACACAAGCATTCATTCTTTTTAACTGACATATTTTTTAAAATCACTTTAATTTATGACCACCTTACAACAACTCATCTTCCAAATAAGATGTTTCCAAACCATTTTTATTGACATTGGTTAAATCAAGAACAGCAGCCACAAAAACTTCACAAATTATCTGAAGCACTGTTTTAGCCCTGCTTTCCAGCCAAATAAATGACAAAGTGAGATTCCCAGTCAAGAGCACTACAATATTGTAAGAAACAAAATTGCTCTTAAAACTGAAGCTAAAAGGCCTTTAACAGAAAAATTGGGGTCAGCCCTTTAGCATGTACCAGATGTATCCAGAATCAATTTAATATGTTCTGTGGTCTGAGAGTAAAAAACAATTGATATCTGATCAATGATGGTGTTCAGAGCACAAGGGTTTTCAGGCATTCACAACAGTAAATCAATATATAATAAAGTTTTCAACTTATCGGGCATAACAAATGGCAACAAACATAATGAAAACCATATGGTAGTGGTTAAAGAATTTGAGCAGAACATGAAATTCATAATAAAGGAATCAAAGGTACATTTAATGTCGGTGCTAACTCTATTTCTCCACAGATAGTGGCTATAAATTTGTGTAGCATGGTTGAATGACTCATTTAATTCTATGGAATGATTTTCTATGTAGTAACAGGGCATTTTTCTTTACAGCTTAATTTTTTGGAATTGTCACATTATCTGTGATGCACAGGATGTGAGTCAGAACTTAAAAATTAAAAACCAAAAGCAGCAGTTGCTCTGTATCTAGATCATAGGTAATCTTAACATCATGAACAGCTTGGACTTGGAAAGAGTATATCTTAGATTTCCACAGAAACTTGTATGCCTATTTGAGATGCATTGTGTTATACCAGATGTTACCATTTGTTTAAACATGAAATTTAGGTCATTAGGTCGTAAAAGTATTGTACATACAAAACCGCAGAGAAAAAATAATACCTAAGGAGAAAAAGGAATCATTCCTAAAATGCTCAACCAGCAGTATTCCTTTTATTTTTTTAAGATTTTATTTATTTATTTGAGAGAGAAACACAGTGAAAGAGGGAACACAAGCAGAAGGACTGAGAGAGGGAGAAGCAGGCCTCCCCCGTCCAGCAGGAAGCCCGATGCGGGGCTCGATCCCAGGTCTCCAGGATCATGACCTGAGCCGAAAGCATTCCCAACTGAGCCACCCAGGTGCCCCAGTATTCAGTATTTCTGCCCCACTTTGGTACACATAGTCTTTTTTTCCTAAAGCAGTGTCTTCACATTGAGGAAAAAAGTCAAATATACAGTAAAGCTTAAAGTAAATAAGTATAACCACTTTCCAGTTTCTCTTTTCCATTTCCTACTACCAGACTTCTTAAAAAAATACCAATTTATAATTTTTCTCATTTTTCCTCTTTTTTTTCCACCAGCTCAAGATATGTGTTACTTAAAATCTATAGCTACCATCATGGTCATATTTATAATATCAAATAACTTATTTAAACTTCTACCTCCTGCTCCATCACCCCTAGGCTAGATCTACTGGCTGATCTAGAAAACTTGAGTACCTACCTTTTACATCTTCATCAGCTATGCTACTAATTTTTGTCCTGTACCTATAAAATTTCTATAGTTGTGGCTACAGAAAAGTTCCACAGTTTTAAAGATGATAAAAATAGCCATTATAATACTCTGCTTATTATGTACTAGAGAAGAAAACAGTGTGATTAGGAAATTTAGTTGTATTTCACCTAACCCTAAACTCTTCCTACTAAAAGGCAAGTGCTTCAAGCCTCAAGGCCCAGTGGATTCACAGTGGAATTACTGGTGACTTGCTTTACTTCTTTAAGATCATACTTAGGGGCTCTTTATTGCTGATTCTTCTATTCTGCTCTTTTGGACTATGAACAGAATTACAAATCCAAATTCAGTTTCCCTTAAAACATTGCATTTTCCAGGGCGCCTGGGTGACTCAGTTGGTTCAGCGACAGCTTTCAGCTCAGGTCATGATCCCGGAGACTCGGGATCAAGTCCCACATTGGGCTCCCTGCTCGGTGGGAAGCCTGCTTCTCCCTCTCTCACTCCCCCTGCTTGTGTTCCCTCTCTGGCTGTGTTTCTCTCTGTCAAATAAATAAAATCTTTAAAAAAAAAATTGCATTTTCCAGTGCAGTGTTGTTGATACATAATCTGAAGTAATTCTCAGTTTCTTTAATTTGGTTGTTGGTTTTTTTCTGCATAAGCTTAAATCATTTACCTTTAGACCTAGGGTTCTGAAATCTCATCAGATGTATCTAAATATGAAGTCGTTTTATAATCACATTTGACAAAAAATAGGTCTTTCAACATCAAGAATTTGAGTATTTGTTCATTTCTTGTCCTGATTTATCTTTCCTTCACTTTTAAACTCCAAAGGGTTTAGAGAAAATTCTTCATTATTTATGTCTGTCTTCTCAGCAATATGACCATAGTACCCTATATATACTTTCATTTCTGAATTTATCACATGATTTCAAAAGTGTCCTTTAGGTCTCCCCACCTTGACTGTTGAAAACGAATGGATGCCTTATCCCTTTTTGTATTCTCAACTAGCCTAAAATACAGCAGGTGATCAATAATCATTTGTTGAAGTAAACTTACGTTAATATATGATAAGCAAGCTTAAGTTTGAAAGAGAGGAAATTGAACTATCACTTAAAGATGATGTCTAATATTTACACCAAGGGAGATATTTTTCTTTGGATAGTATAATAGATATTCCTCTACTTAACCTCTATAAACTCTTCAAATTCCCAAATGACTACTGGTAACTGATACCCTGCACAACTTCCAGCTGGCAGGGCTGTATTCTAAGGCTCCAAGCCATGTTCATTACCTCCAGTTGTGAACATCTTCACAAAGCTGCTAATATAAGAATGGTTAGTTTTATAACTATAAATTTTCACTGTATTGCCTACAGGAAGGATCCACGATTTTTTTTTTAAAGATTTTATTTATTTGACAGAGAGAAACACAGCGAGAGAGGGAACACAAGCAGGGGGAGTGAGAGAGGGAGAAGCAGGCTTCCCGCCGAGCAGGAAGCCTGATGTGGGACTTGATCCCAAGTCTCCAGGATCATGACCTGAGCCAAAGGCAGTGGCTCAATCAACTGAGCCACCCAGGCACCCCTGGGATCCATGATTTTAAAGATCTCGACAAGATCTACTCATTTAACTTGGCCATTATTTATTTTGATTAAGGCCATTCATTGAGAGATTTCTGTGATTAATTCAGGCTTTGTTGAATAAATGGATAGTGTATGTTGAAACTTTCTGTATTCTACTTTATGACAGTGTCAGATAACGAGTTGGGAAAAGCAGAAAGGAATCTTTCTTCATCCATAAGGCGAAAGGAGACGACTACAGAATTTTCAATTAGAAAGTGAAATAATGATACATATGTTTGGAAGCATCTTTCAAGTACCCTGTGGGATAATAACTGTCAGAAAATAAATCTGGATGCTGGGAGACAAAGGGCTATTTTTAAAAGCCCATCAAAAGATGATAATAGCAATGGGTATAAAGTTTAAGTTAAGCAAAATGAATGTAAACTCAAGAGATCTGCTGTACAACATTATACATATGGTCAATAACATATACTATTCACTTAAATATTTGCTAAGATGGTAGATCTCATGTTAAGTGTTCTTTACCACTGTAAAATAAAATTTTAAAAGGCGACAGGTATGGAGGTGGGGGTGGCATGTTAGAGGTTAAGGAAAGTGAAGTATCTGTGAAATCTACTGGATTTTTACCGATGTACTTTCAATCAGTTTACCTTTGAGCAAAGCATCTGGCAGTAGAGCTGTTTACAGAGAAAGAGAAGTAGTTTAGGGAAAAGTAAAAGTTCATATAACTCTATCATGTGATATCCAAAAACTAGCATTACAAGATATAAGGTGTATTAAAATATATATCTTTGGGAAATCTATGACATGGGCATTATATTCTTAATATGCTTTGCAATAAGAAACAAAAATTTATTCTTAAGAAGCCAGGGAAACTGATTCTTTCCATTTAATTTTGACCCAGAGAAAAGAAATGCTAATGAAGAAGAGAGATGGGAAGCTGCATTCAGAAAATGTGGTCTAATGATCTGAAAGTATTCATAATCACCATGGTTAAAACCAACAGCCTGATCAGAGCAAAACATCAAAACAAGCAAATAAAAACAAACAGAACATATTCTTTTCCAAAAGTGCCAAGTTTTTCTTTCCCTATCTTCCCCAGGCTAACTCCTAGTCATGATTTTGATCCCGAAACCCCTAAAACTGTTTTGTGCTGTCTCCAAAAGCACCCAGAACACTTTGGACCTACCATAATTACAGTGCTTATCACCTCAATGTTTTCTATATACCTCCTCCACAGACTTTGTATCTTAATCATAATTACATCATCAGCATACACACCAGCTACCCAGTAGGCATTCAAAACACATTTGTTGATTTAATAAATAAAGGTAGGAATTATTACACATTTTTTTGTTTCTGAAAAGGACAATTACTAATAACAGATTAGATATTTTTAAAAAACAAAATTCTGCCATTAAATTGTCAAGTGATTCTGATAAGGTAGTTATCTGATTAGCAATTAAAGAATAAAGATTAATAAAGAAAAAGGAGAAAATATACACAACCAAGAATTATTTATTATAGGCTATTGACAAGGGACACCTAAGAACAGCATAAGAAAATCAAAATCCATAATGAACTGAATTTGCTAAGATTGCTAAAAACAATAAAAAAGTCTCAGGGTGCCTGGGTGGTTCAGTTGGTTAAGCGACTGCTTTCAGCTCAGGTCATGATCCCCAAGTCCCAGGATTGAGCCCCGCATTGGGCTCCCTGCTCAGCAGGAAGTCTGCTTCTCCCTCTCTCACTCCCCCTGCTTGTGTTCCCTCTCTAGCTGTGTTTCTCTCTGTCAAATAAATAAATAAAATCTTCCAAAAAAAAGTCTCTTTTGTTATGTGTAACAGGAATAAAAATAGTACAAGAAATAGTCATTTGCATAAGGCACTGTGGTAAATTTTGTGGAGAAGATATACACAATAAACACAGTGCAATCTCTAATCTCAAGATTATAATCAAATTGGGAAGAGTGTTCCTTTTAGGGAAGGAAGACAAGATATAAAAAATTATATTTGTAAAATCCTTATACAGACAATATATTCCACAGAAATACAAAGAAGAGAGGTAATATTTCTAGCTGAAAGAGCTGAGAAAAGCTCTGAGTGGTAAACTAAGTGATGGAGGAGTGAGTGATTTAACAAACATTTTAGGAAGACAAAATGAGACAATCTGCTTTCCATCAAAGCACTGGAAAAGAAGGAAAACATATTTCAATCTATTTTTCTCATGCATGTGCTTTCCCTACTTTGGGTGAGAAGAAGAAACAAATAAGAGATTGAACAAAAATGAACTAAGGTACAAATATTCCTCCTTTAAAGCTTTTACATTCAGGGATGCCTAGGTGGCTCAGTTGGTTAAATGTCTGTTCAGGTCATGATCTCAAGGTCCTGGGATCAAGCACCTCATGAGGCTTCTTGCTCAGTGGGGAGCCTGCTGCTCCCCCTGTTTGTGCACACACTCACTGTGTCTCTCTAAAACAAACAAACTAATTAATTAATTAATTAAATCTTTAAAGAAAAAATAAAGTTTTCACATTCAAACACTGCTCAATAAAATGCTTCCCCTCAGGGAATGTTTTCATGTAGATCCAGTTTAAGGTGGCAAACTTAGCCTGAAATTAATAAAAGCATCCACAGCCATAAAATACTCAATGAAGAAGACAGACTGATAATATATGATGAAGTAAAGAACTCAGGCTCAGTGGGACTAGCAAGGCTCACTGTAGCACTCTCTGCCTCTGAGATCTGAGCATTGTTTGCTCGTGGATACATGGACACATTTTTACTCCAAAGACGAGAAACTTTAACTCTGTCAGGACTGCCAGGGCTTTTATTTTCCCTCAATTTCAAATGAGAAGTTTATTCTTAGCAATGAAGGCCTCTATTTCCATTGCCTTTCAGGACCCAATTTAAAGCCAAGAGGCAAGAGGTCAATGGTTTAATATAATTTCAACTTGCTTTGTATAAAACATTTTTAAAATAGTATTCATATTTTTTTAGAATGTATGATATCTATATTCAATCCCTGAAGGGAGAAAAAAGCTAAATAATTGTGCAGCTCATGTATTTTTAGATCTTTCCATGTTTAAAATAGTGATGAGATTTTTCCAAATGCACACACTTTATCTAAAATTATATTTCTTCTATAAGCCAAAATATGGCAATAAAATGGGTTTTTTTCTCTTTTTTTATTTTTTGCAAAATCAGGACATTAATATAGAGAAATGAAATTGAAGATTTCAAGTCTCAGGTGCAATTTATATTAAAAAGCAGAATAGTAAATATATTTTTAAATGATTAAAAATTATTATAATACATAAAACTGATAACATATTAATTAGACCATGTGACCATTTCCTTAGTTTTACTATAATTTAATCACAAAGGGCACTATGGCAATATGAATAAATTACAAAGAACATGCTAACAACAAAAAACAATAGGAAATGTTCCTTTCTTCACCCAGGCCTCTGCACCTTGAGTTTTCTGTCACTGATTTTTTTTTTTTTTCTCTTCTTCCTCCCCTGACTTCTGGAGCACAAGCTTCTTCCCATCCTTTCTCTTTAATGTTAAATTCAAAGGAACCTTCCTGATTACCCCAGATCCCATGCTCTATTACTTCCTACCTTATGACATTTTAGCAGATAACACAAATTAAAATTATTCTGCTTTTTATCTGTTTCCCTCACCAGGTCAGGGCCCTGTCCCTCCCCTTTGCCACTATAGCCACATTACTACAGACAATACTGAGAATGGTTTAAAGACAAATATTGATTCATACCAAGTATCTTTTCTAAGCACAATGGTATGAAACTAGAAATTATTAAAAGAAAGAAAACTGGAAAATTCACAAATATGTGGAAATTAACATAATCCTGGGGTACCTGGGTGGCTCAGTTGTTAAGCGTCTGCCTTCGGCTCAGGTAATGATCTTGGAATCCCCGGATCAAGCCCCGCATTGGGCTCCCTGCTCAGCAGGAAACCTGCTTCTCCCTCTCTCACTCCCTCTGCTTGTGTTCCCTCTAGCTGTGTTTCTCTCTGTCAAAATAAATAAAATCTTAAAAAAAAGAAAAAGAAATTGACATAATCCTGAACAACCATTGGGTCAAAGAGGATCTCAAAGGAAAATCAGAAAATATCTTGAGACAAATGTAAACAAAAATAAAAAATGCCAAAACATATAAGACATAGCAAGCAGTTCTAAGAGGGAAGTTCACAAAAATAAATACTACATTAATGAAAAAAGAAAGATCTAAAATAAACCTTTGCATTTCAAGAAATTAGAAAAAGATCAAACTAAATCCTTTAGCAGAAAGAAGGAAATAATAAATATTAGAGCAGAAACAACTGAAATAGAGACTATAAACAACAACAGAAAATAGGAAAAAAAATCAATGAAACTAGGAGCTGGCTTTTTGAACAGATAAACAGATAAACAGATAAAATGGCAACATTTTAGATAGGCTGAGAACAGAAGGGTCTCAAATAAAATTAAAAATGACCAAGGAGGGACACTGGGTGACTCAGTTTGTTAAGCTTCTACCTTCATGATCCCAGGGTTCTGGAATCCAGCTCAGCATTAGGCTGCCTGCTCAGAAAGAAGCCCACTTCTCCCTTTGCCCTTCTCCCTCTGCCCCTCCTCCTGCTTATGTTCTCTCTCAAATAAATAAACAAAACCTTTTAAATTTTTATTAAATGACAGAGGAGGCAATACAACTGACACCACAAAAATACAAAGGCTCCTCAGAGTCTATAATGAACAATTACATGCCAGTAAATTGGATAACCTAGAAGAAATGGATAAATGCCTAGAAATAAATGATCTACCAAGACTGAGTCATGAAGAAAGAGAAAATCTGAACAAACCAATTGTGACTATGGGATTGAAGCAGCAATCAAAAACCTCCCAAGGTTTTGAAAAAAAGAAAAGCCCAGGACCAGATGAGCTTACTGGTAAATTCTACAAAATATTTAAAGAAGAATTAATGCCAGTCCTTCTCAAACTATTTCAAAAAATTAAAGAGGAGGGAATATGTCCAAACTCATTTTACAAGGTCAACATTACTATGATATCAAAGGTAGATAAGAATACTATAAGAAAAAAATACAGGCCAAATTCCCTCATGAATATAGACCCAAAAATTCTCAACAAAGTCTGAACAAGCCAAACTCTACAGCACATTAAAGGATCATTTAACATGGTCAAGTGGGATTTATCTTTGGGATTCAAGGATGGTTCAACATAGACAAATCAATAGCAATAATACATGACATTAAACAAAAAGAAGAAAATAATCATGTGATCCTCTCAATAGATGCAGAGAATACATTTGCTAATGTTTAACAACACCCTTCTGTGAGAGTTTCTCAACAAACTTGGTATAGAAGGAATAAACCTGAACATAATAAAGGCCATATATTAAGAACCCACAGCTAAATCATGGTGAGATCAAGAAAAAACAAAGAAGTACTCCTATTCAACAAAGTAATGGAAGGCACAGCCAGAACAGTTAGGCAAAAAGCAAAAAGCAAAAAGCAAAGAGGAAGGAAGGAAGAAAGGAAGGAAGGAAGGAAGGAAGGAAGGAAGGAAGGAAGGAAGGAAGGAAGGAAAGGAGGGGGGAAAAGGGGAAGGAAGCAAAGAGGGAAGGAAGGGAGGAAGGGAGAAAGGGAGAAAGGGCATCCAAATCAGAGAAGTAAAACACTCTATTTGCCAATGACATGATGTTATACATAGAAAATACTAAGGACTCCTAAACAACAATAACAAAAACACAAAACAAAACAAAAACTTGCCAGAACTAATAATTCAATAACTTGCAAAGTACAAAATCAATATGTAAAAATCATTTCTATACAATAATAACAAATTATCAAAAGAAAAATTAAGAAAACAATTCCATTAAAAAAAGAAAAAGAAAACAATCCCAATTATAATAATAACAAAAACAATAAAATGCATGGGAATAAATTCAACCAAGGAAGTGAAAGATCTACACACTGAAAAATAAACCCACAAACAGAAAGATACTTCATGCTCATGAGCTGAAAGAATATCTTTAAAATATTCATACTATCCAAAGCAATCTACAGATTAACACAATCTCTATCAAAATTTCAATGACATGCATATGATGGTGGTAAATCTGTTCCCAAATTGGTGATTTTAGGGAAGTTACAATCTTAAAGTGTTCTTCCTATTCTCAGGCACTTGATAAAAATAGCAACGTTTAAATACCATGTACAAAATTACTCCAGTGGTATACTACATTCAAAATACTACTGTACATTTATGCCAACTAAAGAAAGAAATACAGTAAAGAAAGTCTCACTGTACAAAGCAATCATTTTTAATACTTAAAAAAGTAATTCTACAAATGAGCCTGGAATGAGTAATAGCTAATAAAATGGAAGCCATAGTCATAAATCCACAAGGGAATTAAGCAATACAACAGCAATGTTTTTTCTTCTTTTGACTTAAAAAAGTGTCTTCTTTTTTAAAGCAAGGCTGGCTGCCACTATCAGCAATAATCCTGGAGTAATATAAATAGGCCACAAATAGGCGCCTGGACACTGGGAGAGTACACAGCAGTGTTTGAGAGCAAAGGCCCGAATGTCAAAACAAGCTGGATTTGAAAACTGCCTCCTTCACCAACTGCATTACTCTAGATGAATTATTTAAATTTTCCCTGCCTCATTTCCTCATCTCTTAAAACAGAGATTATCATGATAAGTCTTTTCTCATGAAGATTAAATAAATTAATTTGTGTACGGTGTGAAAACGCAATATTTAGCATAGAGTCAACCCTACAAAGAGTAGCCATTATTTTTGTCAGAAGAGACTACAAACACAGGCAGGCATGAGGTGTGTGGAAAAGGGTAGTAACAACCATCTTATCATGGAAACCATAAAGAGCTTAAACACAAAGACTCAATGAGCACTCTTCTTTGAACTGCTGGCATGTACAGAAAAATGTGGAAGACAAAATGTACAAAATATGACATCACTCAAGCAATACAAAAATAAAGTATTTACATAACCATCCAGCCCACATGGAATAATTGTCAGAGATGTATAAACAAGAGTTGATAAAATAACCTCATTACTCTCATCAGTTAACCTTTATAAGGAAAGACAAATTTGAGGTCAAACTTGAAGAATAAATAGGCCATTTGTAAGTAGATGAGAGGGAGGAAAGTCTGGGAAATACAGTGACAGGGACACAAATCTGTAGAAAAGGTAGGTATTTTATGTCAATACTAAATATTCAGATGAGTGGTAACATATGAAAAGTGGCAAATGAGCCCCCTAAATAATATAAAGAGATTAAATGAGTTTTTCAGTAATTCTATAATGCTATAAAATAATAATTAAGGAACAAAATTCATTTTTTAAGACTTCTGTATTTATTTCCGAGTGAGAAAGAAAGCATGAGTAGGAGGTGAAGAGGGACAGGGAAAGAGAGAGAGAGTCTCAAGCAGACTCTGTTGAGAGTGGAGCCCAACTGAGGGCTCGATCCCAGGACCCTGAGATAAAGACCTGAGTGGAAACCAAGATGCTTAACTGGCTGAGCCACCCAGGGGTCCCCAAAGAAATCCATCTTTAAATAGTAGAATACTTGCTCATAATCAATTAAAAATATTTATTATTCTACCCACTTTGTCTCTCCTGATTTGCAGCTAAAGAATAATAAACATTTTTATAATAAGATTATACAATTAATAGATAGTTCTCTAAATAGTATCCATTATGTTTGCATGTATTTATATTTAGCAAAGCAGCAAAGTTGTAAATGTAAAAATGTAGTCAAAAATGTAGTCAAATGCAAAAATGTACTCAAAAATGACTCAAGATGTAATACATGGATGAAGTTTTCTTAGACTTGTTGATTTCTGCCATTTACTGAGAAAGCAAGAGAAGATAAGGAAACAAAAGATAAATAGTACGTATAATGAATGAAAATAAATAGCAAAATTTTTCATTTTTCAAAGAACTCGCCCCTCTCTTTTATAAATGTGTACTGGAGATAAAAGAGAAAACTGCTATTTCTGGCAATACAGTTAAGAAGACAAATCTACTTATCTTTGGTTTTCTTTACATGGCAGCTATTGGCAATTATCTTGTTAATTCTCTGACTTCAAAGGTTTCATCACATAAAATAAGAAAAAGGGTTTTTTTTATTCATTTATTGAGAGAGAGAGAGAGAACTAGAGGAGGGAGGGTCAGAAAGAGAAGCATACTCCTCGCTGAGCAGAGAGCCCAATGTTGGACTCTATCCTGGAACTCTGGGATCATTATTCAAAACGAAGGTAGCTGCTTAAGCAACTGACTCACACCTCAAGAAAAAGATTTATATGATCATAAGCAGAAAGGATATGAAAAAGTAAAAGACTATAAGAGAAGATGGGTGGCTCAGTTGGTTAAGCGACTGCCTTCGGCTCAGGTCATGATCCCAGAGACCCAGGATCAAGTCCCGCATCAGGCTCCCTGCTCGGTGGGAAACCTGCTTCTTCCTCTCTCACTCCCCCTGCTTGTGTTCCCTCTCTGGCTGTGTTTCTCTCTGTCAAATAAATAAAATCTTTAAAAAAAAAAAAAAAGAGAGAGAAGATGCACATATTTCTTTCATCCTCAAAGAAAACCCTCATCCTCTCTTGGTGTCTACTTCAGTTTAAGAGACACCAGAAGGAGATAATCATTAAGCTTTATGAGAATTCCTAATTTCTGTTTTTGCTATAACATCTTTATTCTTCACCCATACCTAAAATGCTGTCCTTACACTAAAAGTGAAAAGAGGAAATGATGTCCTTTATTTAAGTCTACACTATAAATTTCCAAGTGTTCCTGATAAGTCCAACCGCTCTGTACTGGCCCTGATACCCTCCTCACCAAGATTCATGGCACACCCTGAATCTATTCAGGAGGGATACTGCCAAATGCTCTCTTTAAAGTAACTAGGACCCCGAAAGAGACCTATATATAAGAAAAGACCCCCCCACCTCCGAGCTGCCAATTCTAATGTCACCCCTCCATTGTCTGTGGCTACACTCCAACAGGACCACCATGCCTCCATGTCAAAACACTTTGAGCCTCACCTCTGACAACTGCCTTAAAAATCAGTTCCAAGGAAGAGATCCAATTGGAGTTGGTTAACTACCTTACCCTAGATGATCAGCAAGGCTAATCCTGATCTTGTTTACATCAGATACTACCAGAATGCAAATCTCTCCTTAGTATGTGTACACATCTTATTCTACACCCAATCAGGCTTTGACACAACTCAGTACGCCTTTCTTGAAACATTTTTTCTTTTATTTTTGCAGACACCACCCTCTCCAGATCCCCTTACCTCACTAATTACTCTTACTCTTCATACCTAGCTCCTGCTTGTTTCCCGATCTTTAGAATCTGGAGTGGCTCAGCCTTCAGTTCTTGACATTCTCCTTCGCTTTCTCTAGTCATTCACTAGGTAATTTCATTCAATTTCACAATTTTATGGACAATAATCATTAATAAACTGATGAATATCAAAACTTACATGTTCTGATCTTTACTCTTAGTTCAAGACTCATGTAGCTAACTCTCTAGACAGCATCACCACTTGGATGCCTAAGAGTAAACCAGATTTAACACATTAAAAAATAAGAAAGTTCTGCATCTTCCTCAATCTCCCTCACCTCAGTAAAACACCACCATTCCTTCAGTTGTTTGAGGCAATAAACAACATCATTTTGTATTTCTGTCCTGCTCTCACACCTGTTATCTCCTTCATGATCAAGTCAGATCAGCTCTATATTCAAAATATAAGCTGGATCCAACCCGTAACCTTTGCTTCCATAACCACAACCCTAATTCAAGCCACCAACATCTCTTGCAAGGACCACTGAACCTGTTTCCAACTTGGCCTCTTGTTTTATTGTCCACTCAATCCCTTGTGTCTGTCCCTATAGATTCTCACAATGCTCACATATCTATTTCTGACTTACCTGTTGAATCCTTTACTCAGGTTTGAAAAGTGAAAAAACTTTTAAAAAAATTTTTGGGGGGAGTGTATAGTTTCAAGAAGGATTAATTTCACCACCTAACAACTACCATTCCTTTTGTGTTCTCCTTTTCACTGAGAAATGTGTCAAATGAAAAATTAACGACCCAGATGGTGGTTTATTTCTCATCCGTCATCAGTGCCCTCTTAGTTATGATATATAATGCCTCTTTCTCAGTTTTCATTCTCCTGTTCTCCTTGTACTACTATTTTAAATGTGTTTCTTTTTCAATTTTCTTTATCTTTCTCTCCTTTCTAATTCTGAGAATCATCATGCAGGTTCTCAATCTACTTCACTGATCATTTCTTTCCTCACTTCATACTTCTCCTTTTCTCCCAAAAAATTATTAAAAATCTACTCTACTTCCCTTACACATTAGACTTAACTCACACCTATGAGTTAAACTGTCCCCACTTTTTTATGTGATCAAGGAGGCCTGGAATTTGGAAAAGATCTCAGGATTAGGAATATGCACATATATCCCAATTTTCCATCTTTCAATCTACTAGCATCATTTTTATGTAACCTTATTTGTTTAGATAAAACAGGTTACCAAAAAAGCGTGTAAATCATTTTCCATAGCCAGACACCTATTCTAATTATTCTGCTTCTGCTTTCTATCTCTGGAACTGTTGCTGTTAATTCAGGCTCTGGTTGTCTCTAATGATTACCTTTCTCTAATGTCCCATATCCAATCAGTGACTTTTCCATTTCAATGCCTCTTACAGCTTCCCATTTCTTTCCATTGATGCTCAGGCCCTTATCACTTCTTACCTGGATTACTTTACTAGAATAATAATTGGTCTCTAGGTTTCAGACTCTTCACCCTCCATCTTGCTTCTTATTGATAGATTAATCTTCCTAAAGGACCTACAACACTTTTTCCATCATGTCATTTCACTGTTCAAAAATCTTCAGTGAGCAAAAACAAAAAAATGGAAATAGATCGCTTGCTTGTGAGAGAGACTCAGGAACAAGTTTTTTTTTTGTTGTTTTGTTTTTTCTCTTCTTTTTAAATTCAACATTATTTTTATAATTTTGTTTTGTATGATTAGTGTAATAAAATTAATTACCTAGAATTTAAAATACAAGCGACCTCTACAATATGTTTCTGACATTCTTTTTGTACTTCTTCTTAAACTGCTCCATGAAATAAAACTTCTGCTATCTCTATACACCCTGCATTTTCAAGCTATGAAAATTTTACCCCTGAATTATTTTACAATTAAATTCTACCACTGTAGAAGTTTCTTAATTATATTAGATGGAAACAATTCCATTTTATACAAAACAAACTTAATTTCTTATAAGATCCCATCATTTGACCCTCAGCATTTAAGCTTTTTGTTGGTATTTACATTCTCATCTTTATTTGTATTTTTCCCCAAATTGAAAGAAAAACAAGAAATGCTCCTCTCCTCTGAAATGGAGACCATGGAAACTTGAAAACACATAAACACATAGCAACCTGAAAATATTTAATAAATATTGGGTGCCTGGGTGGCTCAGTGGGTTGGGGCCTCTGCTTTTGGCTCAGGTCATGATCTCAGGGTCCTGGGATCAAGGCTGCATCAGGCTCTCTGCTCAGCAGGGAGCCTGCTACCTCCTCTCCCTCTGCCTGCCTCTCTGCCTACTTGTGATCTCTCTCAGTGTCAAATAAATAAAATCTTTAAAAAACTATTTAATAAATATTTATTATGTCATTAGGTAAATGATCAAATGTTTCAAAGGCAACAAGGAATTTTCTCATGGGGTAACTTTGGTTTTGTTTTAAAATTAAAACCAGAAGCAAAGAAGTGTTGTGTTTGGAAAGGCTTCCCAAAAAGCCAGCATTATACCAATCGTTCAATCTCGTTTGAAGAGACTGAGTATAAATGGGACATATCCACTACAGCAACTTATTTATTCAGTATAAATGAGATGCTCTTTTCTCTCCAACTAAATTAGAAGGTGCTACTCAGCACCCAGCTCTCCAATTTTACCTTAAGGTGCAAGGAATATAGCAACTTTGTCCCTTTGTTTGGCTCGGTCTTCAAGCGTACCACTCAGAGACACTCACTTGAATTGCTATCATTGTGGAGCATGGATGGGAGAAATTCACTGGAACCATCATTAATGCTTTTTTAATGAAATATTAAATTGCTGTGCCACAGAGTGTATGGAGCACGACAGCTTAACAGCAGCCTAAGGGGGGAGAAACTTGTAAACATATAAATAATTAGGACATCATTTCTCTTTTCCCTTCTTTTCCAATGAGACAACTAAGCTGGATCAAAGAAAGCAAATGAATACATCTAGTTTCTTGGACAGATTAACTGATATTTTTACTACACATTTAATCCATGTTTCACTGCAGTGAGCAATTCAGGCGAAGATCTGATTACTCTATTTATCATCTGATACTCTTTACAAAAGCTGAAAATTACACTCATTCTAAATCTTATGTTAGCTGCAGTAAACACAGCTCAGAGCTGGCCAAGAGGCTGTTTATAAGATGCTGGTAAATTACCAGAGGAGACAAAATAGTTCTTCTGGCCTCTGCTTGCCACCCTCCCCCTCTGCCTTGATGGCAAAAGAGAAAGGTGGCAGTTCAACCACCAGCTCAGCCACCAGTTGCTGCTTCTGTTAGTTTTCACCTGAGGAAAATCATAACTGGAACAATTATTTATTGAATAGATTTCCTATATTCAAGGCACATACCACAAAGCTGGGGAAGTAGAAGTTTCAGCCCAGGAGTCATACAGCCATGATAACTAGAGCGTCCACTGATTCTTTGGGGGGGGGGGGAGTTGGATCCAATATGTAGGACAGTATTTTCTTTATGGTATTTAATTTGAAAATAATGAATAACATTTATAGAATACAGAAAATTTCTATTTAATTCTCTCTGTTCATGCTGACTTTGCAGTAGTAGATTACAAAATCCCAGGAGAAAGCTTCTTTTCAACTTTATTTCCTACCACTGCAGCTCTTAAGTACATAAAATAAACTCGAGACATTTTAAATTCTACCATTACATTTTGATTCCAAATAAAATGCTATTGCCAGTCATAGATATTTGTGATGCTATTTGTTGGATGACAAATGGCATCTGTATCTCAGAACAATCATATTACTTCTCTATACTGTCAATCTCCATTTGTTACCTTCATCCAAAGATATCTATAACCAGAATTATTTCTTTCCACACTGCATAAAGAGGTGTCTGGCTTTGTGGCACCAAATGATACTGCAGAATTTGGGGATATTTGGGATGGTGACTGGCTGATTCTCTGCTTCTGTTTCCCAGTGCTCTTACTTGCCTCAGATGAAACTCTCCCTCAAGATGTCCTTCAAAAGTGCCATATTCTACCTTTCTTATCGTTTTTGCCACTGACATCTGTCTACATTGACAGATGGTGCTTTAAACTGATTTTAGTCGATGAATGGAACACATATTCTGGGACATAGATGCTGATCTTAATAAAGACTTTTTTAAAACACTGAAGAAATAGCTCTGCAGTGGTAGGCTTAAGTCCTATTGTCTACTGAGAAAACAGATATGTTGCCAGTGCTCTGAAAAGCTTTAGATGGATTTACCAATGGCTCCATGATTGTAACTACCGATTTTTATGTTTGTTTAATTTCCTATTTCTTTCCAAAACCAGACTCTATGAAACTGAAGTAAAGATACTAGCAAAAACATACATCCATTTCCCACTGGATTGTTAAATGTTGGCCTCAAATTTATCTCTGATCTTCTTATCATTCCAATTCAAATAGGGAAATTAAATTTATAGTATTTTTAAGAAAAACAGTATCTTTTCTTGGGAGAAGCAAGATATCTCTGTACAGTGTCCTGAGACTATGTCTTCCATGGGTTCTTATAAATGGATCCTTGTATGTTTCCAGAAACACCGTTGAACCCTGAACATATAAGTCATGTAGCCATATGCTTCCCAAAGTTCATGTGGTCTCAGAGTAAATTTCAGTTCCATTATTTGTATTGGCATTTTTGGCTTTGTTGTCCCTCCTCCATCAATTATGATACTATTTGGCAAGGTACTATCTATTCTCAGTTTCAGTTCAAATTAGGGCAGAGCCTTTTTCTGTTATTTCACTGCCATATTATGAACATCAAATCAGTACCTTGCACACAGCTCATTAACATTTGTCAAATAAGCAAATGAAATTTGTAAATGAGAGCAATCATGTAACTTCTTTTTATGGTAATCTCCATTTTTTACCTTTACCCAAATATTTCTAAATCCCAGGTGTGTCCGGATGGGAATAATCTGCTCCTCCCGCCAAGCCCAAACCACCAGAAACTTTGGTGGAGGGAGGTACCTATGAATGTGAATGAAAGCCCCTCTGGGCTTCCCCACCCCTGCAAAGAATCAGAAAAGCCACATATCCTGTGGGCGGGGCAATATGTCCTTTGTGGGCTTATCCAAGACATATAGTTCCATTTAATCCTCCTCCCAGTAATCATATCTTTGTATCTCTTATCTGTATTTCTTGATCCCCGTGCCTCAATGGTCTCAACTTCTGTGAGTTTAAGCAATCACTCTGTACCCTGCAGTAACAATACTAACTAATCCTGTCTCTAGGGTGAGTGCAAAAGCAGTTAAAGATTTAACTGCACCACCCAACTTCCTCACTTTTGAATAATAAAAGACTGGGACCCCTGTCAGTCAAGAGAGACAAAGGCAGAGAGCCTGGGAGAAAACAGCAAGAGAGCCTTCGAGGAGAGAGAAAGAGAGCCAGCAAAGAGATGGAAGCAATGGTAGGAGAGAGCAAGAAGCAAAGAGAGACAGAAGAAGAAAGAGAAGTAGAGCAAAAAGGCCAAAGCCAGAGCTACAGAGCTAGAGCTAGAAAACCAATGATAAAAAGCCAGAGCGCGAGCCTGAGCCTGCTTCATAGGTCTCTCCTGACTGACCTGGTTCGGGACCCACATCTCTGGCCCCCCGGCGGCAACACCCAGGATTATTTCTTCACAGAAATCTTAGACTCTTTCCAATTTTCACATAACCAGAAATAGTAGTATCTTCCAGATTTCTATTACTTGTAAAACTGAAATTATTTTCAGTATTTTATCTTATTCTTCAACATGCTGCAAAACAGCAGACTCTTGTATTATCAGTTTTAGGCCTCAGAGTTCAGGGGGGATTTATAGGCAAATAAATCAAAGAAATTCAAATCCCCTTGTGATCTGGAAGAAAAAATATGTAACATCTATGCTATGCTCATAATAATTTATTACAAAACACATTTAAACAACTTTAAACTAATAACTTAATGAAGACTCTAGACAAACAGATGAAATTTATTACTAACTTTAATCCTGAGTATCAGTAAGAATTCAACAAAGCAGAATTTGCTCTACATGTTCATACCCTCTGAAATTAAGAGATTACAAATTTTCAGATGCTAGAATTACCTTGAGATTTAATTCTGAATCTAGTCAATTAAAAGTTGCAATGACCTAATTTGTTTTCCTATCACAAAAGCTATAAATAAGATTCTAGGGCACCTCGGTGACTCAACACCCATCTCCTAATTTGGGCAGTTCAGCATCCATCTCTTAATCTACCTCTTAATTTGGTCTCAGGGTATGATCTTGGGGTCATTAGATCAAGCCCTATGTCAGTTCTGCATGGGGCATGTTTCAGATTCTCTCTCCTTCTGCTGCCCTTTCCAGCACAACCCCTAAAACAAACAAACAAAAAGCTATAAGATCTATTGTGCTCAAATGGGTTTTCCCACCTAAATTTTAGAGGGGGGAAAAAAAGCTTTAAATTTCAAGTGCAAAGACAGAAATAAGGCAAAAATTCATCTACAGTGTTCCTTAAACCTTTTAATAGTCCCATTTCAAACTGTAATCATTTCAGATCTCTACTATAGCAAAAGTCTTCTATCTAAATTTGACCCTTACTTATCCTTCTCTCTCTCTCTCCTACTCCAACTGGTCATGCTCAGCTCAATCCTAGCTGAAGAATATCAATTATTAAGAACTGATGGGCTGGGAATTTCCCAGAGTAAATCTCACTGGACACAGCATTACTCCTACAGTGACCCTGTCTAAATATTCATCTCAAAAAACTCATTTCTGATGAAGGCTAAAGAGAAATAATTCTGATGTTCCAGCTCTAGATTTTCTATGTGGATAGCTTTATTGAACTTATTTAATGTATAAAAAAAAAAAAAAAGAAAAGAAAAAAGAAGCAAAAAACCAAAAATCCCCGGTTGCCAGCTGGCAGCCATAAATTTCAAATAAAAGCTCAAATGACTACAATTTAATCTATTTTGTGATTCATCATTCAACTGTCCTTACTCATCATATTGCACTTTATAAAATTCTGTGTATGCTTCTTAGACATACATTAGAGTGATTATAAATGAATTAAACATTATTAATCCAAGACTGTAACTGGCTACTATCTGATGCTGCTTAGTGACTTAATTATGTTAGACAGACTAAATTGTCTCAAATGAACCTTCACAAAGGTCCTTAATAAAATAAAACAGTGATTTTATTTTGTGTTATCTACCTTCTGCCAGAAGGTTCTCTAGGGGCTTCTACAGTTTTCTTTTCTTTCCTATTAGCTAGAAAGCACAATCTAGTAAGCCTGTGAAGCTTGCAGGAGCTTACACTGAAAATATTTCTCAATCTTTGACAAGCACCATGGTAAGATTTGGGGCTGCTGTGTAAGCAGCAAGATTTAGTGGTTTTCTCTTAAGGGAACTGGTTACTAAAGTGACTTAGAATGCCTTAGGAGAAAGAAAGGAAGAACTTTCACATTGATCATGTGTGGAGGGGATAACTTTGTATAAAATTTTGAGCCAAGCAGATATTTGAAATAGAGAGGAAATTTCCAAAGCAGAATTTCAAATGTCAGCAGATTCATAGAGGAACTGTCTCAGACAGCAGGCTGTAAAAGACATTAAATTTTAAATAAGGGGTTACATTGTTCCTTCGGTTTGCTTTGTGCAGTACCAGGAGTTCCTGAGTAAGGGCAGGCAATTTGTCTATTATTTTTAAGACAGAGTATATTAGTCATGACTTCACTCAGAAGGAAGCCTCTCACCCATGAGAGGTGCAGTGAGAGGTTGAAAGTATTGCTCATTCCCACAGCAGTTTTGACAGGCAGGTCAAATACGTGAGAAAGAATAATGGCATAATAAAGTTACTACACTTCTGAGCAAGATGTGCAATGCAGCAGTCAAAGTGTGGGTCTTTGTGGGAAAGTAGCAGACAAAGTGGTTCTCTGTAGGAAAGAACAGCCTGGGACATTGGAAGCTTTCTAGACTAGTTGTTGCTATTCTTGGTCTTCTCTCAGTATGAAATCCATGCTCAGTGGAGCCAGGCCATTGTATAGAATTATTTATTTCTCCTTCCCCTGCACATTCCCAAAAAGAAAACACCATAGGAACACCAACAGTAGAGAACTCTCATATTTAGAAACTTTTCAATTTTCAACACTCCTTCCTTAGAGTACCAGATCACACTGGGATTTTCTAAATGTTTTATAGATCTTTTGTTTCTGAGTATCATCCCCTTGTGTAGAGCACAATGATGCTGATAGCAAAAACTGGAAATAAGAATAAGAGTTCCATCTATTGTCACTGAGATTCTCAATCCTTGAAATGCACATCTAAGCTTCTATCAGGTAGATAGGTATCTATCAAGAATATATATCTTAATTCTATCTTGAGCTTTATAAATTTTGATTGGTCAATACTGACAAATGTAAAGAGCCTATTAGATCTAAAAGCTTTTAAAAATTAGTCAAATAAGTAGCTTCAGTGTAAGCCCCACATCTTGTATATTTTACTTAAAGAAAGAAAAAAATATAAATATGGTTTGTTCCACACAGGTCAAGTAGGAAGACACGAACAAGGAAGTAAAGACCTTCTTTCCAGCCAACTGGGAAAAGCATTAACAAAGAGCTCACCAAACTTTAACCACTATTAGTGCTCACAAATATCTAGTAGGGATTCATAATTAGGCCCTTGGGGGAAATATAAGAAAGAAAAATAAAGTTGAGGCAGTAATAAAGAAAAGTGAATTTTCAAAAAAAAAAAAAAAGTTATTGCCAGAAAGCAATAAGAAGTACTTTTGTTTCAAAATGTGAACACTCCAGGTGTCATCCCTGATGCAGAATCTTTGGGCACTCCAATGTAAAAGACATTAGGCCTCAAAAAAGAACTCTTGCCACCTCAAAAACTATAACCAACCGTCATGGGGCGCCTGGGTGGCTCAGTTGGTTAAGCGGCTGCCTTCGACTCAGGTCATGATCCCGGAGATCCGGGATCGAGCCCCACATCGGGCTCCCTGCTCAGCAGGAAGCCTGCTTCTCCCTCTCTCACTCCCCTTGCTTGTGTTCCCTCTCTCACTGTGTTTCTCTCTGTCAAATAAATAAATAAAATCTTAAAAAAAAAAAAAAAGAACCAACTGTCAATTTACAGCAATAATCTGAAAGAAATTTATACCAAGATTGCCTCGGCCCGCGAGGCAATCAACGGGGTCCGCCAAGATACCTGTAACAGATGAGGGGGATGGGACAGGAGGCGCGAAAGAATGACAGCAAGACAGGGATTCTGATCAAGCTGCAAAGTTTATTAAAACACGAAGGGGTTATATAGGCAAGGGATAGGGGAAGTGCGCCCGATAGGTTGCTTTCAAGTGTGCTCTTGTACATGATTGGTGGAGTCAGGCATGATAGGTGCGTGATCAGGCTACTGATTGGTGTGCTCCTTTATGTGCGCCGTTGGGCTCCCTGAGGCTCTGTGGTAACCGCATCCTGTTATGTAGGTGCAAGGGTCAGGCCTGATTGTGTCAGCCTTCTTGAGCCATACCTCGGTCCCCAACATCTCCCCCTTTGTTTTTGTATTAAAGAGAGGAGTGGACATTAACCAGCTAG
>PITA01011060.1:0-68649 GCA_004023965.1 Spilogale gracilis
TCTCGTCTTACTCCTCTTTCCTGCCCCTCCGACCCCTGCCCCAAATAGTCTACCCGCAGTAGACCCCCAAGTATGGGACACTTCTAAACCCGTCATTACCTCCTCCTAACTCCCACCTCAGTCCCTTACTGGAAACCACATCCACCTCCTCCAGGAACTCCAGCCTCCTCAAAGACCCACACCTCTCTCTCTCTCTCTCTCTGCCTCCCTTCACTTAAACCCCACTATTTTATTGCCTGCACCCTTGTTCACCCCAAACCCACTCATTCCTGCCCACAACTCCTGGAGGACCTCCCACCCTCCCACCTAGGCGCCCAATCAGCCATTGCCTAACCCTAACCACGTACTCTTTGTATGCTGGCAACTGGACGTCACTCATATGCCCCACCACAAAACATTCCGGTACCTGTTAACTTTGGTTGATACCTTCACAGGCTGAATCAAGACATATCCCACGGCCCAAAAGACGGCGGATGCAGTAACCACAATTCTCACCAAACACATCATTCCAAAATTTGGACTACCCTGAATTCTCCAGTCAAGACAGCAGACCCGCTTTCATCTCTAGTGTAGCTCGACAAACCATGACTAGGCATGGGTACCCATCAGCAACCTCAAATGAGCACCTACAGGTGGTGATTGGGCCTCTCAAATGGTGGGCAAAACCAAGCTCCGGCTGGTATGTACTCCTAATCCTAACCCTTCTACCCCCACTCGCCGGGGCAGCTAAATGTGGCCAATGCATGCGCAGCAGAGGAAGAAGCCGCTATTCCCAATCCTTTACTTTGATGTCCCGGGAATGTTACCAGGGAGAAACTCCAACCACCTGCACTTCCACCCATGCCCCAGGGAAAACTTTCTAGACCTCAAAAATTGGTAAAACACAGGCAAAATGCACAGCGTACTCCCCCCTGGGCCAGTCTGTTTTACCTATTTGGCCCAACTGGGACTCTCCGAGGGGGGAGGGGTCCAGGACCAGGCTAAACACAATAAACCAAGTGGATAATCGAGGCCATAAACGACTGCCTGCAGGCTCAAAATACCCCCAGCTACAAGGGAATCAACCCCGATAATTTACAGAGATCTTCCCCCACTGACCAACTAACAATAACCCCCATTAACTCCAGTTATAACCTGTGGTGGAACCTATCTCAGGACCACGATGACTGCTGGATATGCTTCCCTTTCTCTACCATTTCTAACATCATCGGAATCCCCATTCTGACAACGTGGCCCCTACCCAACACCACCATTACTAATGAAATGGTCCACATAGGGCCATAGGAAGACCCATACCTATTCTTAACCTTTCCTCAACTCCAGACATCCTCACCTTCAACTCCTCCATCGCCGTCTTCTCCCTCCCCTACTGCACCCCTCCTGGGATATTCCTTTCATGCCCAGAGGGAATCTACTGATGCTTAACCACCAATGACTCCCTAGACTGCATTTTCATCTTACTGTCTCCTTCCACTACCATCTATTCCCCCGATTACCTCAGGTCTATCCTATTCTCTACATACCGAAACAGACGGGCAGCCTTCTTTCCCTTACTTATTGGGGCAGGCCTGATGGCCGGTGTTGCCACCGGAGTGGCAGGCCTTGGAACTTTAATAAACTTTTATTACAAGCTTTCCCAGGCACTTAATGATGATATGAAGCAGATCACTGATTCCCTTACTGCCTTACAAACGCAGATTACCAGCCTTGCAGCCGTTGCCCTACAAAACAGGTGAGCCTTAGACCTCCTAACAGTAGAAAAAGGGGGTACTTGCCTCTACCTAAATGAAGAATGTTGCTATTACATTAACCAGTCAGGCATAGTCACCTCCAAAATTCACGAACTCAGAGACCGGATACAGTTGAGATGCCAGGATTCCCACCTATAGGGTCTAGACTCCCACACTTGGGTAACTTGGCTCCTCTCCCTTGCGGGACCCCTGTGCATAATCCTGTTACTAATCTTGGTTGCTCCCTGCCTTGTTAGATATCTACAGGAACGCCTTCTAGAGATGATGCGAGTTTCAGTAAATCAACTCCTCCTACAGCCCTACTCTCACCTACCCACCTCTGAGTTCCCCTATGATGATCCCCCTCACACCATTATATAAAACAAAAGGTCAGAATGTTGCGCTGGCTGAGAGACAGGGGCACCCAAAATGGCGGACATCGCAGACTGGGTCAAGATGGCTGATCTTACCGCCAAAGCAGCCGTGGCCACCACATCATCTCCAGTAAATCGAAACCTAGCTGGGAAACCAAAACGTTCCATAGGGGATTTTCCAGCCAGGGACCACCCACCATCGTCTGGACTTTCCCCACCCCCAGCCAATCACCTAGGGATACGATGTTCCCTTGCCTAATATGGGAAAAAAACCCACCCGAATCCAGACCCGGAACCAATAAGGCTTAAAAACCCCCGCACTCCCCAACCCAGGTGCAACTTCCCCAACTCTCCTCTCCCGATTGAGGAACCTCTCCCGAGGGTGCTTGCAATAAAGCTCACTCTTTGGACCCTGTTTGCCCTTCGCAGTCTCCGTTCTATTCACGATGGAAAAACCTGACAGTATCCACTAATACTCTTCTTATATTCCAGGTTCCAATTCTGGATCCCACACTACATTGGACTCTTTTGAGCTATGAAAATTTTTCAGTCTTTCCTTAACTTCCATATGCTAGTTGTACTGGCCAGTTCTTTTCTGGAATGTCCCTCAACTTGGGTCTCTCACATGTTTTCTGGTGATTAGATTAAGCATTTTGGGGAAGACCACTACTGAGGTGGCATTCCACCCCTCTCAGTGAATCATGTCAGGGAAACATGATGTCTGTATGTCTTAGTACTGGTGACCATTAACCTTGACCGCTTGGTTAAGGTAGTGTCTACCAGCTTTCTCTACTATCAGGTTACTATTGTTCTCTTTGTAAGTAATAAATGTCTCAGTGAAGGTATTTTGAGACCATACAAATATGCTGTCTCTCCACAAAACTTTGCCCAGTAATATTAATATCCTTCAGTAGATTTTTCTAACAACAATTGTTCCCAGGGTGTTTTAATAGTGATTTTCTATTACTCTCTTTCCTTCTACATTTGTTAAGTATATTTTTCTGTAAAGAAGAGTTGTTTCTTCCGTAATTTATTTCTATCAGCATGAACCCATAGATATTTACTCTATGGGTTATAATCCAGAATTATTGTTATCATTTAACTTACTCCATTTGCGATTTAAAGCCTAAAATTAAGGCCTGATAGGATGTGCTGTCTTGAGACCTAGGGAAATCAGGAGAGCCTCCAATGGCCTAATCATAGTTCCCCTCCTCATTCTGTTCCTGCAGATAAGTCCCCTAGCCAAACAATTCTCCTTATCAAAGGGGCGTGGGCTCGGTGGTGCCTGCTTATCCCAGAATAAAGGGTTTCAGTTCCTACCAAACCATGGAATGACTCAAACAAGCCAATCACATCCTCCTGTAGGAACAGAGGGTCATACCAAACCACTGTCTTGATACCACAAAACTGCCCCCCACATAACCTGTGCTTGTTCACTGCGCTTCCAAGGGCAACACCCTTGTGTCCTTAAATGGTATGTGGTACCCCGGGCTGTGAATGTATGGGATTGGTATGCTTTCGCCAGTCCCATCGGTCCAGGATTGGGTGTCCCATGTTTGGCCATCCCCATACCACCTGGGTGGGAATCCTCTCACTAATAGGATGAGGAGAAAGAGATTAAAACAGCATTTCAAACCCATAGGAGTTCTCTCAGGCTGTTCCTATACTCTTTTGACTTGCAAAAACGGTTGATTCTCTGGATGGGCTGAGAAAATACCAGAGGAGCCTTGAATGTTTTGTAATGCCAGTAAGAAAGTGCTTCTTTTCCTTTTATAAAAGAAAAACACAAGTCAACATTGCCCTGTCCCTCTCCCCATAAGATTTTGGCAGTTTCCAAAGTTGTAGCCCTAGTAATTCTCTGTGCACTATAATCATTTTCATATTCTTTAATTATAATTCTCAAAGAACATTTGTAACAGTAATACTAAGTCCAGGCTTTCAAGAATGTACCAGACTTTTTCATTGCATGGAGTCTACTCACAATTGTGTTTATAACAACATTAGAAATGTCCTCTGTGTGTTCCATTAAGTTGCCAGATTCTCATATGTTGCCTCCCCACGGAGAGCCCTGTTATCCTCCTTGGTAAGTCACGTGAAGTCAGATACAGTAATCCCCATTTAGCCAGTTATCAACTCCTCAGGCAGCAGTCACTCCTGGGAAGCCGGGACTCATAGTAGGAGGCAAAAGAGAGTCTCAACACTGGTATTTCAAAGACACAGGTCTGAAACTTTCAAAAAAAGAAATAAACTACACAAAGGACCAAGAGCAACTTTGCAATTATTGCTAATTCATCCAAAAGGGCAACAAATCATGGATAATCTTTCCGGGCTCAAACAAGTGTTTTTTGTTTTGTTTTGTTTTGTTTTGTTTTCTTTTGCTTTTGGTTTGCCTGTTTTTTTATCTGGGGCTTCAGATGGCTGAGATGAAAACCTTAAAATGAAATTCTATCGTATAAATGGAAAATACTATATTAGGAGAAGTGACTATTATGTAACAAAACATAATGTTAAAAATTAATTTTGTTCAAGTGTTGGGGTCGCAAGCACTATTTTTCTCTAACTAGTTGTTTTTTTAAAAAATATTTTTTTGAGAGAGAGAGAGCACATGAAAGTGAGCAGGGGGAGAGGCAGAAGGAGAGGGAGAAGCAGGCTACCTGCCTAGCAGGGAGCCCGAAGTGGGGCTCCATCCCAGGACCCTAAGATCATGACTTGAGCCGAAATCAGAGGCTTAACTGACTGAGCCACCCAGGCACCCCTAAGTAGTTTTAATAACAGATTTATATGTTATTAAATGTGATTAAAAACACATAGAAAAAAGCATACTTGAAATGAAAGTGGTTCTCTTAAAGCTGTCGTCTTAGAAAAATGCACACTTTCCAATAAATATACTATGGCTTCAAGATCCTTTTAGAACTCCTTTTTGAAAAATGTCTTTGGAGTAAGTGTATAAGCCACATAAGAAAAATGGGATCACTATTTGAAAAGCCACCACCCATTTGTTTAAATCAAAATCACATTCCTTCATTTACTCACCCACTTTATTCACAGCTTTGGCTCCAAATTTTGGCTGATTCTATAAATAAAATTGAAACTTCCCAGAGAAAAGCAAAGAATGGGCTACTGCTAAGTCTATTCAAATAACCTGGGACAGAATCGGTAAAATATTGTGGCTAGCTTCTAAAATAGTCCAAGTTTCCTTACTATCTGGTATTTAAAAATTTATATACCGTTGTCCCCTCAATCACCACATCCAAGATTGGCCCTTTCCTTCCTAATGTGAAAAGGTAACAGAGAAGTTCAGTCTTTGTCTCAGAATACGATTTCATTAAAACTGAGATAGCAATCAATTTCTTCACAGACTATCAATCTTTCCTTAACCATTAGCACAATGCTTGACACCTAGTATATGTCAAATAAATGTTTATCTACTAGGCAATAATTGTGTGAATCAATGATAGTATCCCCCTAGATGCTGATTTCTACCATCTATCAAGAATTTGAAGTTTCAAAACACCTAGAAGTCTGTTTACTATTATCCCAGTGGCCTAATGGCCACTTACCAAAACTAAATGATAGTTTTTATTATGTTTCATGAGTTATAATTCACTTGTGTTACTTTCTTTTCCTCATAGCCCTCTGAGGTAGTTACTTTTGCTATTCCTTACAAGAGATCATAAAACCAAAACACGGGACAATTGCAAAAACCTCATTGTAGTTAAATGGTAGGATTGGACTTCAATCAAGCCTCATTGTGTGTCTATGAACCAGATTGCTTTTCCTACTCCAACAACCCAAGACAATGAGCAATCACCTTCAAGCAATATGACTGTCCTTCCTTAGCAAGATAAATTTCAGTTCTTGACCAGTAAGGACCCTTATTCACTAGTTTTCTTTGGAAAACCAACTCATTATAGTAGAGGGATTTCTTTCTTGTTAGGTCCTCCTTCCCCTTCTACTGTTATTCCAAGAAAGCAATGTGAGGACATTCATATATAAATTTTTGCCCTTGTTCTGGTTTATATAAGGGTAAGGAATCAAGAAGATACACTATTGATTATCTCCTGGGATGACTAACCATCTGGTTTTCCTAGGACTGAGGGGTTTCCCAGGACTTGGGACTGTCAATGTTAAAACAGAGGGCCCCAGGCAACACAAGATGATCGGTAACCACTTTCCATATACAAACCTAGGAAGATCAGAAATTCTTTAAACCCAAGACTGCCACCATGTCCTATGGGCTGACTTTAGCACTCAATATATACTGTTTGATTAACAGACAGAGTGAAGAGTTCACAAGGTTTTGGAAAACAGAAACTATTCACCAATTATTAAAAAAAAATTCTTGCAATTCAACTGATTACTTGGCAGGAAGGGTCTGAAAATAATCAGGCAAGAGAAGAAGTTGCTCAAATTCTATCTTCTTATAGCTCTTAGATTCATTAAGGACCACAATGATCTGTCCTACATCAACTACACGGTCACTGGCTATTTATTATATACTTGGTCTCTGATAACCAAGGAAGGGGAAATCATTGTCCTCAAGGAACTTGCAATCTATTGTGGAAGGGCTATAAGTCAACAAATTTCCAATGCATTGTAATCAATGAAGCAACAGAAATAAGCTCATATCACAGTGGCAGCACAGGGAAATGATTTTTTTCTTTCTGAAGTTAGAGGAAATTCCAGAGAAGATGAAAAGCAACTGGATCATAGTAAATGAAGTGAAGTGAACTGGGCAGAATGGTGGAGAGATAGCATTCCAGAGAAGGAACAGCATGTACAAGGATATGGGGACATGCCATTATTAAACTATGTGCAGGAAATTATAAGAATTCTGATATTTATGGAGCATAAATTATATGAGTGGGAACAGTTTCCAAGACAGACAAAACTAGAGATATTTGTGGGGTCAGAACACAAAGCATCTGCTAAGATTAATGTGTTCTTTCCCAGAGGGAATGGGGAGGCACTGAAGGTTTTCGAACAGGGAAGTGAGATGCTCAGATTTGCTTTGAAGAATGATCAGGGTGGAAGATGGAAAGGGCCAGGTCAAGAAAGGTCAGAAGGATTGGGACAGCGCTGAATTAATGAGTGAGAGAACATCATGTTCTCCCATTTTTGTCTCAATTTTTCTTAAGCGCTGTATGAAGAGAATGAAATCCAACTTGCTACTACACCCAGGCATTTGTGGCATTATATGAGTGCAATTTCTATCCATTCCCCAAGCTCATCAGGCAGTAAGCAGGCAAATCAAGGCCCCATTTGGTTAGTCAATATTGCAATATGGCGACTGTAACACAGAAGTTATATTTGACTTCATTGACTCCCCTGCATCTTTTCCATTGTTAAAAGTTTTACATCTAGGGCCACCTGGGGGGCACAGTCAGTTTCCAGCTCTTGGTTGACATTAAGATCATGAGATGGATCCCGTGTCAGTTCCATGCTCAGCACGGTGTCTGCTTGAGATTCTCTCTCCCTTTCCCTCTAACCCCACAATAAATAAATAAATCTTAAAAAAAAAGTTTTACATCTAGAGATTCTTCCTTTTTTCCCTTCCAGGTCTCATCTCACAGAGGCAGACTCACCATAGGGTGCTTGATAGCAGCTTGCAATAGAAACAAAGCACAGCTGGAGTTCCCAGAGGCAGCGGCTCCCTGAAGATATGCTGAGGCTTCACATCACTCCAGGAACCAAATAATGGGGGGATAAGAAAATATGAAGCTGTGAGTTTAGTCCCAAGTGTCTTTAGTTCTATGTCTGCTATAGCACTCACCTTGAATTTTCTAGCTTCAAAGGGCTTTGTTACCTCACAAAGATTGGCAGCCTCCTTTCATCTCTGCCTGTACCCCATCACCATGCCACCCACAAGTTGAAATGCCACAAAGACTGATTTTCTTGGGCACAAGTACCACTCCTGAGAGTTAGCAAAGAGGAGCATTACCTTTTGTTTTCACAAGCCAGAAATCCTTATCTTTGCTGTGTGTGTGTGTGCGTGTGTGTGTGTGTGTTGACTAAAACTGTATCAGGAATTTCTTGGCTCATATATCAGTCTCGGTTCACATCTATATTTAACCCTTTTCTAATTTCACCCCATCTTACACAACACACACACACACATGAACACACACACACACACCCCTCTTCCCACCTCCCTTTCTACGAATATCCTCTCTGCTCTGGTCATCCTGGTCACCCAACAAGGCTAAAAATAGGTCCAACCTTGTTTATAAACAAACCTTGGCCAACCCAGACTACTTCAATTTCAATTATCTCCATAGAGTATATTTCATTCAATATATACTGTGCCTACTAGCATCCTACAATATGCTAAGAGTTGCACTAAGTATTGGATAACACTTATTCTCATTTAATCTCCAAAACAACCCTGTAAAGAAGATACTCAACTTTTTAACAAAGGGAGAACTTAAGCAGGCACTAATTTGACTTCTTCATATATGCTATATTTTTTATTTTTCAAAGATTTTTTAAAAATTTATTTATTTGAGAGAGAGACACAGAGTGAGAGAGAGAACACTAGCAGGGTGAGGGGCAGAGGGAGAAGCAGACTCCCTGCTGAACAGGGAGTCCAATGGAGGACTCGATCCTGAGACTCTGAGCCCAAGGCAGATGCTCAACAGACTGAGCCACCCAGGACCCCCATAAATGCTATGATATTAAGTGTGTGTGTGTGTGTGTACCACTTGTTCCGTTTCTTTCCCCTCTTTCTACCTGATCTGGGTTTAATTGAACACTTTTATGTCTCCATTTTATCTCCACTAATTATGTCTTACTCATACCTCTTTTTCTAATGTTTATACTCATAAAGGCAAAGACTATTGCATGTACTTTTAAGTAAGTCCTGATTCTCCCTATGGGTTCCCATAGGTTTTTTTCTGAGTTTTTAGTTATTTGTTTGGACTCCAAACTTAGTTCTCTGAAAGGTTCAAGAAATTTCATTAACTGTCAATTTGTCCAGCTTTTCTTGTTTTTAGGGTGGGGGCAATGCTCAGTCAAGCTCTCTACATCGCTGAGCTGAAAACAGAAGCTCCAATACATTTAAAAAAATATTTTATTTATTTATTTGACAGAGAGAAACACAGCTAGAGAGGGAACACAAGCAGGGGGAGTGAGAGAGGGAGAAGAAGGCTTCCCGCCGAGCAGGGAGCCCATGCAGGGTTTGAACCTGGGACTCTGGGGTCATGACCTGAGCCGAAGGCAGACATTTAATGACTGAACCACCCAGGTGCTCTTCTTAGCATGTATTTTATCTGAAATAAAAGAAAATTTTTAAGCATTGCCTTGAAATTGCAGAGGGAGTAGTTTAAAAGTTTTTAGCAAGGAAGGGATGGTAAATGGAAATTAGTTGTACAAATAACATTATTACTAACTTAAGATTTGTGGGATATCATTGGTGTGTTC
The DNA here is from genome assembly GCA_004023965.1 of Spilogale gracilis. Classification (NCBI taxonomy): domain Eukaryota; kingdom Metazoa; phylum Chordata; class Mammalia; order Carnivora; family Mephitidae; genus Spilogale; species Spilogale gracilis. Next base: position 9,524 of record PITA01011060.1, read on the forward strand.
TTTGTGCACTGTGCTGCTTTTGTTATTTTAACTTTATTGAGGAATAATTAATAAACATAATGGTATATACTTAAAGCATACACTATGATAATTTGATATACATATACAGTATGGAATGATTGTCAGGATCAAGACCAATAACACATTCCTCACCTCCCATAATTAACATTTTTGTTATTTACTTACTGTTTGAAAGCTTTTATCAGTTTACTCAAGATTTTCATTTCCAACACTATTTTCGTATATACTTTTCCTAGTACAAAAATAACTATTTAGGTGTTCTTCTGACTGTAAAAGCAATATACATTCATTGTAAAACATTCAGATGTTATCGAAAAGTATTTAAAATATGTAAAAAGTATCTATAAATCTGCTACTTGCACAAAACCACTCTTACATTTTTGGTGTCTATCATTCCAGAATTATGCATATGTATTAATAAATATTATAGTGAATACTATAAATTGCATACTTTAACAGCATTATACTATAATGTTATCTCATAAACAGATTTTTCTGACCAACATTAAATAATAGACAAGTCTCTATGCCAACCAGGAAAGATGTATGTCATCATAACATCATATACATAACATGTGTAATTAATAAAGTGTACTGTGGCATTGATGTTTTATGTTTTATTTGCCCAATTTATTATTTGCTGATGTAAATAAAGTTTTTAATTTCTTTTTTAAAAAGCTTTATTTTTTAGAGAGAGAGTGCACGAGGGAGGGGGAGTCAGAGGGAGAAGGAGAGAATCTCAAGCAGACTTCCCACTGAGTGCAGAGCCTGAAGCAGGGCTTCATCCCATGATTCTGAGATCATGACCTGAGCTGAAATCAAGAGTCAGGCGCTTGACTGACTGAGCCACCCAGGCACCTCAAGTTCTTAATTGCTTAAACAATAGCTCACTTGCAATTGAGATTTGCAGAGGAAATTTCTTTATATCCCCCATAGCATTCTTTGGAAATGAATATATATAAATCTATATAAATGAATATATATATGAGTGACACATACTAACTGCTCATGGACAATATTTATTTGTTTTTTCAAAAATCTTATTTTTTTAAGATTTTATTTATTTATTTGACAGAGAGATCACGGGTAGGCAGAGAGGCAGGCAGAGAGAGAGGAGGGAGCAGGCTCATTGTTGAGCAGAGAGCCCAATGGGGGCCTCGATCCCAGGACCCTGAGATCACATGAGCCAAAGGCAGAGGCTTAACCCACTGAGCCACCCAGGCACCCTATCTGGTTGTTTTATTTCTAGGGTCTTTTAGGATTTATAGGATGAATCTATTATAGGAACCTAGAAAAAGTTTTTTAAGAGTACAAAAGAGGGAGTAATTTATTTGAGATGGAACCATGGGGAAAACTTTATGGAGAAGTTAACATATAGAAGGAAAGAGAAAGGGCATTCTATAAAGAAAGTTCAGAATTTTTAAAAAGGTGAGCAAGGAATCAGCAGGGAGAATCTGGTTGACTCTCTAGACAATTCTCATAAATTGACAATTAACTTGGTGAATTCTCTGTATCCAGAGACTGGCATTCAGTTTATTAGTAGTATCTCATTTATTTGCTATATGTATCATGTATATATATTTTTGTGTGTATGTGTATAATGAAGGGTATAATTTATGCTGTTTTTTCAAAGTATGAAGCAAAATTTAAAATGTGGTCAAATTCATATAAGCATTTATTAAGTGCTTTCATAAACTAGACATCAATTTTGGCAGTGAAGCATGAAGACATATAGAACCTTCCAGTTTAATTAAAAGAAAATAATTTTAAAACTGCAGAGTTCGTATTTGTCAGATTTTTTGATCATGTTATTTACAAATGTACATTGTTCATTGGGTGTTATATGTAAATGATGAATCACTAAATTCTACTCCTGAAACTAATATTACACTATATGTTAATCAACTAGAATTTAAATAAAAACTTGATTCATTAAAAAAAGGATAAACTGTATTTTCCTTTCTGCACCAGATAAACAAAACTATTTTGAAAAATGTATTGGAGATTGGGGCACCTGGGTGGTTCAGTCATTAAGCGTCTGCCTTCAGCTCAGGTCATGATCTCAGAGTCCCAGGTTCAAACCCTGCATGGGGCTCCCTGCTTGGCGGGAAGCCTGCTTCTCCCTCTCTGACTCCCCCTGCTTGTGTTCTCTCTCTAGCTGTGTTTCTCTCTGTCAAATAAATAAATAAAATCCTTAAAAAAATATGTGCTAAGAGGAATGGTTGCTCTCTGGTTCTCAATCCAAATATCCCATGATATTTTTTCTTAATTAACAGCATTCTTCTATTGAAAAAGTATTGGGCACCTGGTAAAATTTTAACAAGACAAAAGGTATAGAATATAAAAGATATCTCCCTACCCCCCTTGATACCCAGATCCTTTTCCTGGAGATATTCACTATTAATCGTGTCTTGTGTACACATTCATATAAAATTTGCATCTATTTTTCTTTACACAAATAAGAGCATAGTACACAAACTGTTCTGTATTCTGCTTTTAAAGGTAACCCTGTATCTCAGAAACTTTTTCATAGGTCCATATAAATTTGTCACATTCTTCAAAAAGCTTAACACTGTACAGAATTTATTTAAATATTTACATGAATGAAAGGCACAAAGGGTGTTTTTACTCTTTTGCTATTATAAGCACACCTGCAAAAAATATCGTTGTGTATAGATGTATATATATTTTAGCATATGGTATCTCTGGGATAAAATTCAAGCAATATAATAATACAGTTAATGGACCAAATAATATGTGCATTTTTTATCTTGATAAATATTCTTAATTGGCCTCCAAACTACTGTCATAAATATACCCTTTAATCAACAATATGAGAGTGTCTTTCAGTTCACTGCCTCCTCTGCTCTGTGTAGATGATTCTTCTTCTGTATATGACTTGATATTTGAATCTTTAGCAATCTGGTAAGAGAAAAAGAAATGTATATTTATTTACATTTAGATTTTCATATTTACAAGTCAATTATATATATTTTTACTGTGATTTGCTTGTTTGTATGCTTTGCTCATCCTTATATTGGTTTATCGTTTTATTTGGGAGCACTCTTTATATCTTGAAACCTAACTCTTTGTATATCATATATGTTGTCAATATATTTTCTAGTTTCCACTTATCTTTTGAATTCTCTTGGGGTTTTTTTCCTAGGAAAATTAGTTAATTTTTTATGTAATTCAATTTATCATTACTTTTCTGTAAAGCTTCTTGGTCTTGTGTCTTGCTTTAGGAGCACTTTCTCTATTTCATCGATATAAACATTTTCCCCAAGTTTTCTTCCAAGAAACATTTTCCAAGTCTATTCTTCATGTGTAAATCTTTGAGCTATCTGGCATTCATTTTTAAGGAAGGAGTAAGTTAAGAATCTAGGTTCATTTTTTTTTCCTTCATAATAGCTAGCCAGTCGTCCCAACAACATTTCTTGAACAATTTATCTTTTCCTCATTTTTTAAAAATACTCTCTCTCCAGATGCCTGTGTCATTCAGTAGGTTAAGCATCTGACTCTTGATTTTGGCTCAGGTCACAATCTCAGGGTCGTGAGATCGAAACCCAAGTCAAGCTCCTTGCTGGGTGTGGAGCCTACTTAAGATTTTCTCTCTCCCTCTCCCTCTACCCCTCCCCTGCCCATGCTCTCCCTATGATAGAAAGAAAGACAGAAAGAAAGAACGGAAGGAAGGAAGGAAGGAAGGAAGGAAGGAAGGAAGGAAGGAAGGAAGGAAGGAAGGAAAAGAAAGAAAGAAAGAGGAAGGAAAAGAAAAAAATACTCTTTATCATATATTAAATTCCCATATTTACTTGAGTCTATTTTTGGATTCTTTTCTGTTTCCCTGATCTGACTGTCCATTATTGTGCCACAACTGAAGAGTTTTACTTTCTCTACATACATAGTACATTTTAATATCTGGTCAGATGAAGCCCTCATTATTATTTGTCTTTTTCAGAAATTTTCTTTGCCCATTCTGTTCTTGATTAATACCTAAAAAAATTTAATGTCTACCTCCTTGATCCTAGACTGGTCAATGTTTTATTCACTCCAGTATAGCCGGTATGGGGGACAAAGTCTTGCTCTAGGGTCACAAAGATGGTCTAACACACAGCAGACACTTTATAGATAAGACTGACAGCAGTTTATTAATTAATTCACGACCTTGGGGAGGAGGACACCACACCATGTAGGGCCACAAAGGTGTTTCATTCAGGAACACAGTGAACCCGCAGGTGCTAAGGAAAGCAGGTTTTGTAGGAACAAGAGGATAAGGTACCCCCTTGTTCCTGTGGGAGGATGTGATTGGTTTGTCCAAATTCCTCTGGCTGGGAGGGAGCTGAAACTTTCAGAAGCAGGAACAATGCCTGGTCCTTGTGCTGGGAACCATATCCATGTGAGCACAACAGATAGGGGAACTTGCAGCTAAGCTCTTTGAGGCCCTCTTAGTTTTTCTAAGATATTGAAACACACATAATATTAGGCCTTACTCCACAATTGACCCTTAGTGCATTGGCATCAACTTAAACCTTGATGACGGAGCCTTCTAGAGAGTGGGAGTAGGAAACAAAGTAGTTACCTGACCAAGAGAAAGAGGGTCACATGATAAGGTTGTTGTAAAAAACTTACAACAATTTAGAAATGTCCCCCTTTATAGCCAATAAAGTGTATTGAGGGAACTGTGTGTCACTGTTGTAGGGACTGTATATCCCTAGGGAATACGAATTTAGATTAATCAATGCCTGCAGCAAAGGTGACAAACAATATGGGCTCCATTGGACATTTTTTAAATTAAATAGTTCTTTGAGAAGCTCATTATGCCTCCTGATTAAACCACCTGCCTGGAGTCTATAGGAAACATGGAAATTCCAGTGAATATCTTCATCAAGAGCTCAAATGTAGGCATTCTGAGGAGCAAAACTAGTGCTTTGGTCACTATCAGTAATGCCTGGAATTCCAAAGGGCATAAGGAGTGTCTTGGTGAGGCTTTGTACTGTAGCTTTACTACATGGAAAGACAATCTGTTACCTTGATTGACATTTGGGTACCTGTGAGGCAAGAGCTTCCCAATGTTCTTTACCTTAAAGGGGACAAATTTTAGACAATGGCCCACAAGTTTGTAAACTCGTACTAATGGGACAATTTTCTTGGCCAGGGTATCCAGTATTGCAATGACTATCTGACATGAAACCAATTGTGCTGACCCTTGAGCCTCATTCTTTACCAGGACATTCTGAAACTCTATTGTGTATCATGGTGGCAATACCATCTGTAAAGTGTACAAACTCCCATTGTTATTTACTCAGCTGATGCTAAGGGTTTCTCCAAGAAGCCAGTGATTCTGGAAGAGAGGTGACCTCCAGCACCATGGCATCTGGCAAGTGACTGAGGACAGGAGAGGCCACATCCACCTGCAGAGGGCCCTGGTTTGTCTCTGTCTTATAGCCAAGAGGTCTCAGTAGTTATGTTAACCTTGGGATGCATCTTCCATTACTCAAGACATCATGTGCAGCTGGGTACAGAAGGTCATAAACTCAGTCTGTAAGAGCTTCTATTTCCAGGAGAGTCCAATGCATGGCCACAACTGCCAATTGTGAATGGTGCAGAGCTGAGAAAGACAATTTATTGTATCAGAAGCCAATGGCCAACTAGTGGCTGTGATGGTTGATTCAGAGATTCCCAGAGGCATGAGAGGAGGTTGCCACAGCTTCTACAGAGAAGGGGTCTCCAAGGGCACTAACAGCAGTACCTTTTGATTTCAATTTGGACTGATTCTAGAGACTTTCATTGGGGAAGACTTCATTTAAGGTGGACCCATTTACAAGTAACAGCATCAGTGAGATGAAGTGAAATTATAAATGAAGAGTATGTTGCCTCCAGAATTCAAAAAGGGCTAGGAGGTGTTGGACTTGTATCAATAGCATTATGGGTGCTGAAAGCATCAACAACTATTTCTAGACAGTGTCAAAGATAGAGCAACTCTCAGTTTCCCAAAGACTTTTCAGGAATTTAGGTGTTGGGACCTTGCACGATGTGTGGCAATGATCTGTCCCTTTTCTGTGAGCTCCTTTGTGAGTATTTCTGTGTCCTTAATACATGTGTCAAATAAGTCTCCTAGGAGGAAGATGTCATCAATATAATGTCAACATAATGTTTCTAGAGAAAGGTGGATGAAGTTAGGATCTTGTTGGCAAAGACTGTGGGTAATGACAAGGCCTCTGAAGTACCTCATGAGTGGCCTGGTAAAGGTGGACTCTGTCCTTTCAGAAGTGAAGGTACACTGACAGAATACATTAGCCAAACGTCTAACAGCAAAAATATTTACCAGTTGCTGAATGAGTAGGGTAAGTAATTACAATATTGAGGGTAGGGGCCTTAAGTTTGTTGCACTTCACTGTGAGGCACCATTCATTCTTTCCAGGTTTAAGACCAGGTCAAAAATGGGGTGTTAATGGGAAAGCATTCCACCGCCTTTCACTCACTAGGTCATGTATAATGTGTAAGTTTAAATCCTTGAAGACTCTGGTTTAATATACACAGGGTAATATGAACTATTTTAACCTGGGGAAATGGGATTGCTCTGAGCTACTGGTGAGTTGTAGCAAGACAGAGACAGAGCACAAGATGGCATCCACCAGCCCCTGTTCCCTGAGAGCACAACCACAGTCCTCTAAAATGTGTGCCAACTTTGAAGCCTACCACTCAGGCTGAAGCTCTAGGACAAGCAAAGAGGCCTCTTTCGTAGAAAGACTAGGGGTGTGTTTCAGTCAGCTCTCCATGGGTGGTAGCCTGCAAAGAACCATCTCTCTGATTGTTATAGTCCTGTGGGACCCAGGAATGCAAGTCCTATGGGTACAATAGCCAGGTGATCAAACGGCATTCCCTTGAGTGGCATCAGCAAATATTGGGGCACCAGAGATGAATAAAAGTTACCCTCCAGGAGATACTGACATTCTGGAGTGCAGCAGCAGAGAGAGAGCACAAAAATGGCACACTCCAGCCTCTGTCCCTGGAGAGTGTGCCAACAGGCCCCCAGATGTGTTTTAAAGGCCTACCCCTTGGGCCAACACTTTATGATTAGCAAATGAACCTCTTGCACATAAAGTCTGACACCTCTGGGTTGGCTACTCTTTTTCTAGACCCTGGAGCAGATTGGTTATTCTTTTCCTGGGCTCTGAGGCAGGTGAGTTTGAGCCCGGGTGTCCTTTAAGGGCCATTTCTTAGTTTGCTATAGCCCTGTTGTTTTTCAAAACTAGATGTTTTGGGGGTTTGTATCCCAGGTGCAGGTCTTAAAAACTGCATCAGGTGTCCGATGTGGGGCTCAAACACTCTGCTCCTTAGGAAGAAGCTTCAGGTTTTAAGTTCCTTCTGGACTGTGGTTGCCATGCCAGGAGCAGGGTTTATGGCAAGATTGTGTCTTGACTTCACCTACCTGATTCCATGTGTTTCTTTTTTCTCTTTTCTTTCTTTTTCTTTTCATTTGCCTGATGTATAGGAGTCACTGAACTAGCTCATGCATTTTTTCCCCCAGAGGAAATGGTTCCATATGTAATTGTAGATTCAGGGTGTCTGTGGCAGGAGGTGAGCTCAGGATCTTCCTACATCACCACCTTCAATGTTTTCTGACTTTTGCTTAAAACCCTTGCACCTAGAAACAAGAATGTCTTGACTGTCAGTCTGTCTTTCTTCCTTTTTATTTCTTTATTTATCTATTTATTTGACAGAGACAGAGACAGCGAGAAAGGGAACACAAGCAGGGGGAGTGGGAGAGGGAGAAGCAGACTCCCTGTCGAGCATGGAGCCTGATGCAGGGCTTGATCCCAGGACCCTGGGATCATGACCTGAGCTGAAGGCAGACACTCAATGACTGGCCACCTGGGTGCCCCTCAGTCTCTCTTTATTTTCTTTCTTTTTTTTTTTTTTTTAAGATTTTTATTTATTTGACAGAGAGAAACATAGCTAGAGAGGGAACACAAGCAGGGGGAGTGAGAGAGGGAGAAGCAGGCCTCCCGCAGAGCAGGGAGCCCGATGTGGGACTCAATCCCAGGTGTCCGGGATCATGACCTGAGCCGAAGGCAGTCGCTCAACCAACTGAGCCACCCAGGCGCCCCTCAGTCTGTCTTTCATAACTAAGATGGCAAGATCCCTGGGGCCAGATGCCATTTTCTCTGGGTGCTCTTTTCTTTTTCCCTAGTACCTAGGTCACCTCCACACCTGGTGAACCCTCTGCACATGCTAATCATTTCAAGAGAGCCTCCATTCAACTCAGTTCAGAGGCACAAAAAAGACACCGATGTGGAAGGAAGGTGAGAAGTGATCTACACAGGAATCCCGGTTCATATCACTCTAGACATAGAGTCTTGACCTTGGAATGCAGTGTACTTCTATTTTTATGGCTCCATATTTTTTTCTGTGTCTGAGATAGCAAGGTTACATTCGATATAGTGATTAAAGATTACACAACTCCCGGGTGCCTGGGTGGCTCAATGGGTTAAAGCCTCTGCTTCTGGCTCAGGTCATGATCCCAGGGTCCTGGGATCGAGGCCCACATTGGGCTCTCTGTTCAGCAGGGACCCTGCTTCCTCCTCTCTCTGCCTGCCTCTCTGCCTACTTGTGATCACTCTCTCTGTCAAATAAATAAATAAAATCTTTTAAAAAAAGATTATACAACTCCCTAACTTGGTTAACTGGTGGCTAGATATTTTCATCTTTAACTATTGAGGTATCATTAACCCATTTCTTGAAATGTTGGAGAGTCCAAATTGTTAAACTGAGCTTGTTCACTCTTATAAAAGGAATATCTGACACACCAACCTATAGCTGTGACAAAATACCTGTCATTCCTACCTTTGGAAGCTTTTAGAAATAATTTAGCAGTTCAAAAAATCATTTGGTAAATTGTCATTTGCTTGCATATCTTGTCCTCAAATAGTTCTTCCTTTCCATTTAGAGAAAGAAGGAAGGGGAGGACACAAGAAGAAAAAAACGTATAAGTCATGTAAGTTTTCTCCCCACCTGTTTTTCCTGCGTTCAAAGTCACCTGATGCTGCAGTGGCGGTGTCTCTAAGCAGAATAATCTGGTCTCTGTAGATTTGGAAAATTAATAGATTCCCAATGTTTGCTATTGCAAATTCCCAATGTTTAGAGGGGTGAGTGAACTAGGAAAGGGATGTTCAATACACTAGCTGTATCTCACCTCTCCTACTTAAAAAAAAATCTCGATTTCTATCTTCCCTGTTTTAGGATAAGGAGAGTCATCCCTTCTTCCTGCCCTTGCAATATTCTATGTTGGAAAGTATTGATGCACTTTTCCCCGTACAAAGTACTCACCTTAGTTGATACAGAATACTTACAAGTGTCTGCAGGGGATAGCAATGTCAAGGAAAATGAAATGCTACCAAAGAAATGCAAAGGAGAATATTCATCTCTTGACTTTCAAAATCTGATTGTGCATACATTCTAAATTGCTAGCTAGTACATTTGGTGAGTAGCAGACTTCAAGTCTCCCTAAGGATAAGCGTAGCACTATGAGAAACCAACAACAAGTTAACCCTATCCTTGTACAGCTTGTTTATAATTTTTTTTTTGGAGAGAGAAAGAACAACAGGGAGAGAGTTCAAATGAGCGGGGGGCAGGCAGAGGGAGAAGGGGAGAGAGAATCTTGAGCAGGCTCCATACCCAGTGAGGAGCCTGACATGGGGCTCGATCTCACAACCTTGAGATCATGACTTGAGCCAAAATCAAGAATTAGATGCTTAACAGACTGAGCCACTTAGGCACCCTAAGCTTGTTTATAATTTTAATAATCTTTTTATGATTTTATTTTAAAAATAATTATAGTAGAATAGGAGAACATAGTATATATAGTTTTAGAATTTCATATCATCCTGGTGAAGTTAAACTTTTTTTCATCATGATGTCACTATTTCCCTCTCAATTCTATTTTACATGATATATGCAATCAGTATATATATTTGGTCTTCACAGCAACAATTTTATTAACTGATTCAAAAGCTAGAAAATAGACAATCAGTATTTTTTAAGTTGTCTTTTCCCTGGTGTATTTTTCCTAATCTTTTATTTTCAACACTTCTGTTTTTATATCTAAGGTTACTTCTTATAAAATCATACAGCTGTATCTTTAAAAAGTCAATATTAGAGTAGTATCTGTCTTCTAACTGGTGATTTAGGTTACTTTACATTCATCACAGTTACTTATTTATTTGAATGATTTCTCCTTTTTTTCCTGCTTTCTGTGTATCCCTGTTTTTTCTCTATGTCCTTTAACACTTCCCCTCCCTCTTAGGGCCCAATACAGGGCTTGAAATCACAACCCTGAGATCAAGATCCTAGTGGAAATCAAGAGTCGGATGCTCAAGCAACTGAGCCATCCAGGCGCACCTTAACCTTCTTTTACTGCATTCTTTTTGGCTGGGAATTTTTTTTTTTCTATTGTTCTGGAAGTTACGTACTTAGTGCTTTTTTTTTTTTTTAAAGATTTTATTTATTTACTTGATAGAGATCACAAGTAGGCAGAGAGGCAGGCAGAGAGAGCAGAGGAAACAGGCTCCTTGCTGAGCAGAAAGCCCGATGATGTGGCCCTCGATCCCAGGACCCTGAGGTCATGACCTGAGCCGAAGGCAGAGGCTTTAACCCACTGAGCCACCCAGGCGCCCATAATTAGTGCTTTTTTAAAAAAATGCAAGCTTAAAAAAAAGGAAAAAGTTAAACAATTAAAAAAAAATCTGATTGTACAGGCAAAAAAGTTTCACAATCCAAGCAGCTGTCTTGTAGATTCTCTCCCTCTCTTCCTCCTTCAGTGTATTAAGGGCCAGGTTAGCAAAGAGTCCTGCAGAGGGAATATGCATACATGAAGAAGAAAGATCTGCATTTTTCTGGCCCTAGGGGATTATGACAAGGAGATTGTCCCTGCATTAACCCAGGGTACTGCCTTTTCAGTTTAGCTGTGCAAACTGAACTCCTGGGGTTTGGCTTTCCTGAGTTACCCTCTTCTTAACTGGTTTAGATAGCAGATTAGGAGTCAGTGGCACTGCCCGTGAACCCTCCAAAGTAGGAAAAGGTGAGCCAGCAGAACAGGCTAGGTCTGGACCACGAGTTGGCCCAATAGAGGGCGTGGAGAGAACGAAGAGTAAACATCCAGTGCAAATTGAGGTGGCTTCGACTTAATCAAGAGCAGCAGCTCTGAAAAAGCCAAGAGAGCGAGATGGCGATCATTAGATACACTAGTCACATCTTCGACTGAGTGACAGCACAGTAATGCAGGTGGGCAAGGGATATCAGTACAGAGAACAGATGTTAAGGACCTGACATGCGAGAGCCCCCACATTCCCTCCGCCATGACTCTACTTAAGCCATATCCCTCTCCCTCATAAAACTACTCTTCAACCCAGAAGAGAAGCAGGGAGGAAGAGAAGCTGCCCTAGAAACTAAGCTGATTTACTGAGAGAATCTGAGAACATTTTCTAGAGACTGTTTAGTTTTAGATCAGACTACGGTTTAAACTGGATTGGGCATTCATTTTAACCCCCACCAACCAGAGGGTGGGGAACTCCAGAAGGAGGCCAGATTAGTTATAGATAAAACAAGTACGTTACATTTTCTCTGCACAATGAAGTTTTAGTGTGAGGTAAAATTTTTAAATTGCTTTTGAAACCTGAAGAGGACTAGATGTTAGATGTAAACCATGATTCTCAATGATTTTTAGATGGCTATTTTTGTTTCAAAGCAGGACAAAAAAGAGGGGAGAAATTATAGGGGAGTTCAATTCCAGTTACACTAATCTCTGATTCCTATATAAATCTGAGTGAATCCCCGGTTCTTAGCAAATGGTGTTGAGAATATACAAATTTAAGGATTTCCAGAGATGCATTGGGACCCAGATGCTTGCCTAATGTTCCCTTCCTGATTTGGAGTAATAACAAAGGGAAGAAAGTACAAACTAGACCAATGTATATGGTACTTCAGTGTCTTTACATATGGGGTAAAAAATAGAATAAGTAAAAAAAATATGTAATTAGGGTCAGTCTAAACACATTAACTCCACTTGGATGGAGGTTTGAGTAATTGATTTCGTGACATGGGGCACCTAGGTGGCTCATCTGCCTTATGCTCAGGTCATGATCCCAGGATCCTGGGATGATCCCAGCTGAGCAGGGAGCCTGCTTCTCCCTCTCCCTCTGCCTGTCACTCCCCCTGCTTGTGTTCTCTCTCTCTGTGTGTCAAATAAATAAATAAAGTCTTTTTTAAAAATAGATTTTATGACTGTTCAAACCATTTTATTCACTTAATGCAGATCATTACAAAAAATAATTATAAGACTATAATGTGGATTGAAAAGTAAGAAAAAACCCAACTTGCAAAAATGTTACTGCTATTAATAACCCACTTTTATATCATACTTTATAGTTTATAAAGCTCCTTCAGATTCATTTGGAAGTCATAATTGATTTTAAGTATGCAAATGAATAAAAATTATTAACTAAAGCATTTCAAGTGAATTTATGTGAAATATATTGAAAAGATAGGTCCAATATTTAAATGTCATATAAATCAAGTTGAATTTCTAGAACTAATTGATTCAAGTGAAACTGATTATGAATTTCTTACTATTATATACAATATTTTCTCTTTTAATATATTAGTTCTTCTCAGGAAAATGAGGCTCGGAGATTTTTTCTCACACATTTCTCCCATTATAGTCAAAACAAAAAATATATATGTTGTATTCTCTGTAAGTTAATTTGAGATTTTGGGTCTCCGACATGTTTAGGTTTCTGACCCTGAGGGAGGCAGTTACCTAAGCAAGATATAGTTTCCTTATTGCAAATTGAGAAGGTTGGATTAGCTGCTAAGGCTATTTTCAACTCTGACATCCTAGATTCTATGAAATATTCAATATAGTCTTTGTACCATAAATACATCCACAACTTCTCATCACTGACATGTCCTCTCTAATTTATCAGCTATCACTATCTGGAAGAGCTTACCCACATACTCAATGAACATGATTTCAACCAAGTGGAAAACAAAACAACAAAGCCTGAAAGTACTCTCCGGATTCTAATTCTTCAGTTTTTATCCACGTTCTATATATGATTTCATTCAAGTGTCACTGAACACCAAAAACCATCTGTCTTTCAAAAACAGAGCAAAATGACTATAGCTGTAGAGATTGCAGAAGGGCATAATTGGGGGAGCAGACATAGAATGGAGTACTCTTTCCGGTTTTTCACCAGGATAATTGAGAGAAATGGGTTGCTTCATCCATCTACTGGTTTCTCCATTTGTATAATCAAAATCTGTATCTGGACCTTCAGATGGCTTCTTTATATTCTATGCTGTATACTAAATTATTACTGTAAGAAATTTTGGAAGTAAACAGGTGCTTTTAAAAATCACTTTTTTATTATGTCTGAAGCCTGTAATTTGAACTCCTTGGTTTTAAAATAGAGATATTTAAGGAACTTGACTCAATGATGAAAACCTATAGAATTTATTCACCTCTTTAATGGGAAAACCAGTGTTTTTTTTTAAAGGAAAATAGGGGCGCCTGGGTGGCTCAGTTGGTTAAGCAACTGCCTTTGGCTCAAGTCATGATCCCGGAGATCTGGGATCGAGTCCCACATTGGGCTCCTTGCTCGGCGGGAAGCCTGCTTCTCCCTCTCTCACTTCCCCTGCTTGTGTTCCCTCTCTAGCTGTGTTTCTCTCTGTCAAATAAATAAAATCTTTAAAAAAAAAAGGAAAATATAATTCTGGAAAACCTTTATTTGGTCACTTCATTACCACCATTTATAGATGAGTCAACATTTGATACACTGATTAAGAAGCAAATTTCTACTTGATACTGAAGAAACAGAGAAATATATTCCCTTTGGATAAGTAAACAATTGATGAGGCTAAATAAAACCGTACTTTCCACCCTGCCCAGCTTTGTTGTGATATAATCGACATAAAACATTCTATACGTTTTGGATATACAACATGATGATTTCACCTACATAGATGTTACAAAATGATTACCATAGTAATGGTAGATAACACATTCATTACCACACATAATTACTTTGTGTGTGTGTGTGTGTGTGTGTGTGTGTGTGTGTGAGTGTGTGTGTGTGTTGAGAACTTTTAGGATTTATATTTTTAGCAACCTTTAAGTATACAGTTTATTAACCATAATTGCCATGCTTTACAAAAGATCCCCAGAACTTATTCATCTTATAAGTGTTGTACCCTTTGATCAACATCTCCCTATTTTCCCTATCCCTCTGTCCCTGGAAACCATCATTCTGCTTTCCATTTCTATAAGTTTATTTGTTTTAGATTCTACATATAAGTGAGATCATACAGGATTTGCTTTTCTTTGTCCAACTCATTTCACTTAGCATAATGAACCTCCAGGTTCATCCATGTTGGTGTAGTGGCAGAATTTCTTTCTTTCTCATGGCTGAATAAAGTTTGTATATATTCATACACAATATTCATATGTATATATCACATCATACACAATATTCATATATATATATATACACACACACATACATATATCACATCTTCTTATCCATTCATCCATCAACAGACTCTTAGGTTGTTACCACATCTTGGCTATTATAAATTTACAGCAATGAACATGGGAGGGTAGATATCTCTTCAAGATCCTTATTTCATTTCCTCTGGTTATATACCCAGTAGTGGGATGGTCAGATCATATGGTAGTTTAATTTTTCATTTTTAAAAAAAGATTTTATTTATTTGACAGAGAGAGACATAGCCAGAGAGGGAACACAAGCAGGGGGAGTGACAGACGGAGAAGCAGGCTTCCCGCCGAGCAGGGAGCCCCATGTGGGATTCTATCCCAGGTCTCCAGGATCATGACCTGAGTGGAAGGCAGTTGCTTAACCAACTGAGCCACCCAGGTGCCCCTTATATTTCATTTTTTGAGGAATCTCCAAAGCCTTTTCCATAGTGGCTCAGTCATTTGTATATCTTCTACGGAAAAGGGCCTCTTCATGTCTCTTGCCCATTTTTTAATGTGTTCATCTTCTTTTTGGATGTTGAGTTTTGAGTAGTTCTTTATAGATCTTGGATAGCAGCCCTATGTCTGTAGTGTCATTTGCAAATATCTCCTCCCATTCTGTGGGTTGCCTCTTTGTTTTGTTGACTGTTTCCTTTGCTGTACAGAAGCTTTTTATTTTGATGAAGTCCCAAAAGGTCATTTTCGCTTTTGTCTCCTTTGCCTTTGGAGACGTCTTGAAAGAAGTTGCTGTGGCCGATGTCAAAGAGGTTACTGCCTATGTTCTCTTCCAGGATTTTGATGGATTCCTGCCTCAGGTTGAGGTCTTTCATCCATTTCGAGCTTGCCTTTGTGTGTGGTGTAAGAGAATGGTCTGGTTTCATTCTTCTATACGTAGCTGTCCAATTTTCCAAGCACCATTTATTGAAGAGACTGTCTTTTTTCCACTAGAGATTTTCTCCTGCTTTGTCAAAGATGATTTGACCATAGCTTTGGGGGTCCATATCTGGATTCTCTGTTACATTGGTCTATTTGTCTGTTTTTGTGCCAGTACCATGCCGTCTTGGTGATAACAGCTTTGTAATAAAGCCTGAAGTCAGGTAACATGATGCCCCCAATTTTGTTTTTCTCCTTCAACAATTCCTTAGCGATTCGGATTCTTTTTTGATTCCACATAAACTTTAGGACTGTTTGTTCCAACGCTTTGAAGAATGTTGGTGGAATTTTGATCAGAATGGCACTGAAAGTATAGACATTTTAACAATGTTTATTCTTCCGATCCACGAACATGGAATGTTCTTCCATCTTTTTGTGTCTTCTTCAATTTCTATAATGAGTGTTCTGTAGTTCCTCGAGTACAGATCCTTAACTTCTTTGGTTAGGTTTATTCCTAAGTATCTTATGGTTTTCGGTGCTACAGTAAATGGAATCGATTTTCTGATTTCCCTTTCTATATTTTCATTGTTAGTGTATAAGAACGCAACTGAGTTCTGTGCATTGATTTTGTATCCTGCCACATTACTGAATTGTTGTATGAGTTCTAGTAGTTTGGGGGTAGTCTTTTGGGTTTTCCACATAGAGTATCATGTCATCTGCAAAGAGAGAGTTTGACTTTTTCCTTGCCAAGTTGAATACCTTTAATTTCTTTCTGTTGTCTGATTGCTGTTGCTAGAACTTCTAACACTATGTTGAACAGTTAGTGGTGAGAGTGGGCATCCTTGTCTTGTTCCTGATCTCAGAGGGAGGGCTCTCAGTTTTTCCCCATTGAGAATGATATTCGCTGTGGGTTTTTTGTAGATAGATTTTATGAGGTTGAGGAATATTCCCTCTATCCCTATATTTTGAAGAGTTTTAATCAGGAACAGATATTGTATTTTATCAAATGCCTTTTCTTCATAAATTGAGAGTACCATGTGGCTCTTCTTTCTTCTCTTACTGATTTGTTCTATCACATTGATTGTTTTGCAAGTGTTGAACCACCCCTGCTTCCCTGGGATAAAACCCACCTGGTCATGGTGGATAATCTTTTTAATGTATTGTTGGATCCTGTTAGCAAGGATCTTGTTGAGAATCTTGGCATCCGTATTCATCGGCGATATTGGTCTGAAGTTCTCCTTTTTGATGGGGTCTTTGTCTGGTTTGAGGATTAGAGTAATTCTGGATTCATAGAAAGAGTCTGGATTTTTTCCCTCTGTTTCTATGTTTTGAAACAACTTCAGGAGAATAGGTGTTATTTCTTCTTTGAATGTTTGGTAGAATGCCCCAGTGAATCCGTCTGGTCCTGGGCTCTTGTTTTTTGGGAGGTTTTTGATCACTGCTTCAATCTCGTTACGAGATATAGGTCTATTCAAATTGTTAATTACTTCCTGTTTCAGTCTTGGAAGTTTATAGGTTTCCAGGAATGTATCCAAATCTTTTAGGTTGTTAAACTTATTGGCATATACTTGTTGATAGTAATTTCTGATGATTGCTTCTGTTTCCTTGGTATTGGTCGTGATCTCTCCCCTTTCATTCATAATTTTATTAATTTGGGTCTTCTCCCTTTTCTTTTGGATTAGTTTGGCCAATGGTTTATTGATCTTATTAATTCTTTCAAAGAACCAGCGTCTAGTTTTGTCGATGTGTTCCACTGTATCTCTAGTTTCTAATTCATTGATCTCTGCTCTAATCTTAAGTATTTCCTGTCTTGTGTGGATAGTTGGTTTAATTTGTTGTTGATTTTCCAGTTCTTTAAGGTGGAATGAGAGTTGGTGTATTGGGGATTTTTCAATTTTTTTGAGTGAGGCTTGGATGGCTCTCTGTTTCCCCCTTAGGACTGCCTTTGCTGTATCCTATAGGTTTTGGATTTTTGTATATTCATTCTCATTGGTTTCCACGAAGGATTTCAGTTCTTTGATTTCCTGGTTGATCCACAAATTCTTGAGCAGGATAGTCTTTAGCTTCCAAGTGCTTGATTTTCTTCTGAACTTTTTGTTGTGGTTGAGTTCCAGTTTCATGGCATTGTGGTCAGAGAACATGCAGGGAATAATCTCAATTTCCTGGTATTGGTTGAGCCCTGATTTGTGACCTAGTATGTGGTCTATTCTGGAGAAAGTTCCATGTGCACTCGAGAAGAATGAGTATTCTGCTGTTTTAGGGTGGAATGTTCTGAATATATCTATGAGATCCATCTGGTCCAATGTGTCATTCAAGGCTCTTGTTTATTTGTTGATTTTCTGTTTAGATGATCCATCCATTACTGAGAGTGGTGTGTTAAGTTCTCCTACAATTACTGTGTTCGTATCAATATCACTCTTTAATTTGCTTAACAGTTGGCTTACGTAGTTGGCTGGTCCCATGTTGGGGGCATAAATATTTACAATTGTTAGATCTTCTTGGTGTATAGACCCTTTGAGAATGAAGTAGTGTCCTTCTGTGTCTCTGACTACAGTCTTTAGATTAAAATCCAATTTGTCTGATATGAGAATCACTACCCTTGCTTTCTTTTGAGGTCCATTGGCATGAAAGGCGGTCCTCCATCCTCTCACTTTCACTGTGGAAGTGCATTTAGATTCAAAATGTGTCTCTTGTAAACAGCATATGGACGGGTCCTGTCGTTTTATCCAGTCTTCAACCCTGTGCCTTTTTATTGGAGCATTTAGGCCATTCACACTGAGAGTGATTATTGATAGATATGTTTTTATTGACATCATGTTGCCTGTGAAGTTTATGTTTCTATAGATTACCTCTGTAAATTTCTGTTCTTTGCCACTGTTGGGTTAATTTCTCTTTTATAGAACCCCTGTTAGTATTTTTTGTAGTACCGGCTTGGTGGTTGCATAATCCTTTAGACCTTGGTGGTCCTGGAAGCTCTTTATCTTTCCTTCCATTCTGAAAGTCAACCTTGCTGGGAACATTATCCTTGGTTGCATATTTTTTTCATGTAATTTCCTGAATATGTCTTGCCAGCCCTTTCTGGCTTGCCAGGTTTCTGTGGAAATGTCTGACATTATTCTGATGGTCTTCCCTCTATAAGTAAGGGATTGCTTTCCCCTAGCTGCCCTGAAGACATATTCTTTTATTTTATCATTCATGAATTTCATAATTATGTGCCTGGAGGTTTTTCTGGGCTCACTGATCTTGGGAGGTGTCCTCTCTGCCTCTAGGACACGAACATTTGTTTCATTCCCCAGAGTAGGGGAATTTTCATCCATGATTTGTTCAACTATATCTTCTAGGCTTCTCTCTCTCTCGAGTCCTTCTGGGATTCCAATTATTCTGATATTGGAGCATTTCATGGCATAATTTATTTCCCTAATTCTATTTTCATGGGATTTTAGCTGTTTGCTCCAAGACTTCTCTTGCTCCTCCTTCTTAATCCACCTGTCTTCTAAATCACTAATACGATCTTCAGCTTTACTTACTCTAGCTGTTAGTATATTTAAATTAGCTTGCATCTCATTAATTGCCTTTCTAATCTCAGCTTTCACTTATGTCATTAGAATTTTTATCTTGAGACTAATGTTCTTTTCCAAGTTAGCCATTGCTTGGATGATTGCTACCCTGAATTCCATTTCTGTCATATTTTTTATGTTCATTTCCAGTAATTCTTTGACCGAGTTTGCAATCTCTGGGTTTTTCTTCTGTTGGTCATTCCTCCTCCAAGTCATTTTGGCGTGGAGTGGTTGAGGGAGTATATAAGTGAATATATCAACTACTATCCAGGCAAATTGTTTGCTGGAAGGTTTTGGAGCAATCATACATCACCACTGAAAAGGAAGAAGAAGGAAAAAAGAGAGAGAAGAAGAGAAAGAAGCAAGAAAAAAAAAAAAACCCGGCCAGAGTGGGCCCCAATGGTAGGATTTATATGGTGCAAAACTACAACAGAGTAAAGAAAAAGACTACCAAGAGTAAAAGAAAGTTGAAGAGATCAAAAAGCTAAGCCCAACCTGAATGACCCCCAAGACCAGTATTTATATATTACAAAGGCAAAAACAATTACACAGAAACACTGACAGAATAGGGTGGAAAGGTGAGTGTAAATACTCCTTGGGGGCAAGGAAAGCATTTCAGATCTTCCTGGGTGTGTCTTGTTATTATTGTTAGTGGAGTCCACTTTCTAAAGATATAGAGAGAACTGGTTTGTATATAGGGGTAGTATTGAATAGTCATGCAAGATTACCTTGAAGCTTATAACTATATGTATATTTAAAAGAAAAAAGAATAAAGAAAGAAGAGAGGAGAAAGGAAAAAAAAACTGAAAAAACAAACAAACAAGAGAAGCAACAACAACACCAACAACAGAAAACACAGGTATTTGTTTGAAAAAATTTCAACGTAAAAAGTTATTATGGAGTGTTGTATTAAGTATCACATTGTAGTAATAAGTGAATTAAAAATTAAAAAGAACAAAAACTGTGAGAATGAATTTTTAAATTTAAAGTAAAACTTTAAATGTAAAAATAGAAAAAAGTTAAAAAAGAAAATAAAGTGAAAATCTGTATATATAAAGCATACAGCTTTTGGGGTAGTACCAGGAGCTTAATACATTGCCTTTCCCCTGATGTTGGGGTTTTGCAGTTTGGGTGTTGTCCTCTTGTTCTTCTGGCTTGCCTTCTGGGGGAGGGGCCTGACGCACTGTTTTTCAGTCCCTTTTACCTGGACTGCATCTCTGCGCCCCCTTTCTAGGGGCTGGGCTCTATGGCAACCAAGTTTTTAGGCTTTGATTCTCTGGAGGATTTGTTCTTTTGCAGCTTTTTGCAGCTTTTCAGAAAGTCAGGTCAGAGCAAGATGTCTGCACCCGGACCTCTGCCTCAGAGAGAGCCCTTAGCTAGCAACCCTCTGGATGGTGCAGGGCTCACAGCTTCTCTGTGTATTTTCCCCTTTGGCCACTTGTCACAGCTGGGCGTACCCACAGCCACTGGTCAGAATGGCACTTGGTGCTGGAAGCCCCTGCTGGTCGTTTCGCTCCCGCGCCAGGGAAACTGCAATTGATTTCTGGTTGAGCGACATTGCCTCTGCCCAGAGAGCCTCTGTATTGCACACTCACGCAGGAGGTATTAGATCCCGAGGTTCTGCAGGTCACGCTCAGTTCTGCAAAATCACTGCCCTTGGGGGTTGTGCGCGCCTGGCCCAAGGGGCAGAAAAAAGAGGTGGAAAAAAAGTGGTGGGTTTAAAAGTGGCGTTTTTTTTTTTTTTTTTTTTAAAGATTTTATCTATTTGACAGAGAGAAACACAGCCAGAGACAGAACACAAGCAGGGGGAGTGAGAGAGGGAGAAGCAGGCTTCCTGCCGAGCAGGGAGCCTGATGTGGGACTCCATACCACGACTCTGGGATCATGACCTGAGCTGAAGTCAGTTGTTTAAGCAACTGAGTCATCCAGGTGCCCAAAAGTTTTGGTTTTAAAGACACTCTGCTCTGCTGTGTTTCCTCCCCTGGCACCAGGGAGCGCTTTCCCTTTGCAGATTTATATTCTTGTCAACAGAGGTCAGCTTTCCCCAGTTGCCTCTCAGGCTCTCTGTTTTTATCTGCTTTTAATCAGACTGTAGTCTGCTGTTGTTCCCCAAACACAGAACACTTCTGTGCTGGGGTATTGCTTTGCAATGGGTCACTTCCGTGGGCTCCCCCCCACATCCCTTTGTCTTTGGATATCACTCTGAGCATTCCCATTCCACTTTACCTCTTTGTTGATGTTCTTCTTCCCCCACAGAGATCCAGAAGTATGATATATTACATTTCAGGCTGATTTTATGGGTGCTCATAGTGTTTTTGCAGTGTTTTTGCAGGTATTCAGCTCACTTCAGGGGACCTTTTGAAATGGGGTCACCTAGTTTTCTGCCATCTTGCCCCTCCTCTTCCCTTTGACTATTTTTAATTGAATAATTTTGGTTTTTGCTATTGAGTCATCTGAGCTCTTATATATTTTGGATATTAAATCCTTATCAGATAAAAGTTTGCAAATATCTTCTCCCATTTTGTAGGTTGTATTTTTGTTTTGTTGATCATTTCTTTTGCCATGCAAAAGGTTTATAGTTATATTGTATCACTTGTTTATTTTTGCTTTTGTTGCTTGTACTTTTGATGTCATATCCAAAAATAATCATTGCCAAGACTAATGTTATGGATTTCACCCTATGTTTTCCTCTAGGAGTTTTATGGTTTTGGTGCTTACATTTAAGTTTTTAATGCATTTCAAGTTAATATTTGTGAATGGTCTAAAATTAGGGCCCAGTTTCATCCTTTTGCATGAGAGTATCCAGTTTTCCCAAAATGGTTTATTGAAGAGACTGTCTTTTTCCTACTGAGTATTCTTGGTTTCTTTCTTGGCCGTTAGTTGATCATATACACATTGGTTTATTTCTGGCTTCACAATTCTGTTCCATTTGTCTACATTTCTCTTTTAATGCCAGTATCATCCTGTTTTGATTATCATAGCTTTGTAATAAACTTTGAGATAAGGAAGTGTGATGCCTCCAGATTTGTTATTCTTTCTCAAGATTGCCTCAGCTATTCAGGGTCTTTTGTGGTTCCACACAAATTTTGGAATTATTCTTTTCTATTTCTGTAAAAAAAATGCCATGGAATGTTTTTTTAAAAATTTTTATTTGATTATAGTTAACACACAATAATATATCAGTTTCAGTTGTATGACCTAGTGATTCAAAATCCCCATACATTATGCTCTGCTCACCACAAGTGTAGCTCCCACCTGTCACCATACAGCACTTTTACAGTACCATTGACTATATTCCCCATGCTGTGCCTTCTATTCCCATGATGTATTTATTCCATAACTTTAAGTCTGTCTGTATCTCCCACTTGCCTTCACACATCTTCCATCCCCCTCTCCTCTGGCAGCCATCAGTTTTTTCTCTGTATTTATAGGGATGTGTGTGTGTGTATCTCACATCTTCTTTATTCATTCACCTATCAGTGGACACTCAGATTGCTTCCATACCTTGGTTATTATAAATAATGCTGCAATAAACATAGTGGTACATATATCTTTTTGAATTAATGTTTTTGTTTTCTTTGGGTCAATACCTAGGAGTGGAATTGGACCAAATGGTAGTTCTATTTTTAATTTTGGGGGAACCTGTATCACTGTTTTCCACAGTGGCTGTATTACTTTACATTCTCCCCAACAGTGCAAGAGGGTTCCCTTTTCTCCATATCTTTGCCAAGACTTGTTGTTTATTGTCTTTATTATTATAGCCATTTTGACAGGTATAAGGTGATATCTCATCATGGTTTTTATTTGCATTTCCCTGCTGTTTAGTGATACATAAATAATTAATTCTACTTACTAGGGTCAGGGGAGTAGAAAGGAAGTCAAGACTAAGTCAAGTTAAAATATCAACAACATCTCAATTATTTGGGTTGACTGACTGAATCAGACTAGATAAGAGATCTAGGCAATGTTCCCCACACCACAAGGATGATAACTAAGTAGACAATGACTGGTCATCAGTCCTTTCCTGTCCTCCTCCTTTAGGCTGAGCAAGTAAGCACATGAAACTGAGGAGCAAGGGGATGAAAAAGAGAAAAATTTTTTCTTAAGTCCAGGAAATAATAAAGAAAAACCAGCATTATATTTTATTTAAGAAACTAACACAGAGTAGGAAGTAAAGTGCTATGGAAAAAGAATGAAAAGCAGACCGTGAGGATAATTTGAAAGCATTGGTTTCTTCTGCCTGGAAGCATCAAAGAAGATCTCATAGAACAAATTGCATATGACTTTGACCTAGAAGGGTGGTTGGGAATACGCATTTGGAGGTTGAGGAGGGAATGGAAGGCATGTGAAATGGGAATCACATGGCATGCAGAAACATGAGAAAGCACAGAATGTATTTCAAGTGATCTGTTCATTCTGTCTAGATTCTGAGATGGTGAATAAATGATATAGAGATGTAGGAGATACACTGTTGTAATAGTTTAAAGCTAGATTATGGTGAGTTCAGCAGGAAGACACAGACGCTGAAGCTGGTCCTGAAAGCAGTGGAGAGCTAGTGAAAGTATTTGAGCAGGAAAAGTGACATAACTTCAGCATCAGTAGCTTATAGGAGGAAAAGAAGATTGGAGAGAGAGATAGTAGAAAGAGAACTAGTAGTATGTGGTCACAGTTGGTGTAAGCAGAGAGGGGAACAGGAAATATGCCATTCTGCCTAAATGGAAGTCTGTCTCTCAATCTGCCAACTATCCTTTTCTCGGCTCATTTGACTTCTTTCTTTCACTTGATTATAATTTTCCTGATGACATTTTTATGTTGTTGTATTCAGTAGGGAGCTGGGACCAATATTCTTTTCCTGCAAAACGTGCTGCTTCATAGCTAGAGAAGTTCTCAGACCTCCTTACCTTCCACGTTCTTCATACTTACCCATCCCGAGATTTGCAACCACTGCAGCCATTCAGTGTCTGAGAGGGAACTAAAGGACAGAAGCTAAAGGGATACAACAAATTGACTTGGTAACTTTTTGTATGTTAAAATGAGTTGATGCAGGGAAATTGATTAATTTCAAAGAAAAAGAAAATTATATCCAACTTTCCCCCCTGTGCCTATCATGATGGGTCCTTCTAGAATATCAAGGGGCACTTTGCTCCCTTCAAACACCTATGCACCTCTGAAGGAAATTTCAAGGAGAAATGAGCTTCTCTGAAAACACTTGGACAAAGCCCAATACTACCTGGGAAATCACTGACATTGTATCATTGACAGGAAAGTTGCTGAATAATTTTTGAGTAAATTATTTTTCTCCTTTCATGCATGCATTCAGATCAGCAATATAGTTTGATTTCTTGTAGGGAAGGGATATAAAACAATTTTCTGAGTGAGGTAAATTCAAAGATATTGCACTCATGTATTAAAATGGCAAAACAAAAACAAGGACCCCGGGGTGGGCTCAGTCGGTTAAGCATCTGCCTTTGTCCTGGAATCGAGCCCTGAGTCTGGCTCTCTGCTCAGCAGGGAGCTTGCTTCTCCCACTCCCTCTGCCTGCCACTCCCCCTGCTTGTGTTCTCTATCAAATAAATAAATAAAATCTTTAAAAAAACCCAAAACCAAATAAACAAGAAAACCCACCAAAACCTGACAATATCAATTGCTGGCAAGGATGCTGAGCAACAAGGACTCATTCACTCATTGCTGGTGGGAATGAAAAATGGGACAGCTACTTTTGAGGACCATTTGGAAGTTCCTTATAAAGCTGAACATAATCTTACCATGCAATACGGCAATTATACTCCCAGATATTTACTCAACTGAGTTGAAACCTTATGCCCACATGACACCTGTACACAAATGTTTATAGCAACCTTATTAATAGTCACCAAAACCAAGAAGTAACCAAGATCCTTCAATATATGAATGGATAAACAAACTAGGGTACATCCATGAGGTGGGAAACATTTACTAAAAACAAAACAAAACTAAAAAAACAAAAAACAAAGAACAAAGAAACCACCTCTCAAGTCATAGGTGAATCTTAAACAGACATCCTTAAATGATATAAAGCAGTCTGGAAAAGCTATATACTATATAATTCCAGGCATATGACATTTTGGAAAAGGCAAACTATAGAGACAATGATTATATCAGTAATTGCCGATGATTTGGGATGGGAAATAAGCAGGTGAAACAGAAGGGATTTTTTAGGGCACCAAAACCATTCCATATGATACTGTGATGGTGGGTACATGACATAATGCATTTGTCAAATTCCATAAAACTTGACACCACAAAGTAAACCTTAATGCACACAAATTGTTAAGTCTATTAGGAAGTTAGGGGATATCAGAATGAAACACAGAACATAACATAAGTTTTTAACCATATTAAAAAGGCATGAAATGACCTCACTGAGGGAGTGGGAGAATAATATCTTGGCCTAAATAACTTAGAAAATAAATGGACTGTAGGAATTAAGTCAAAAGGAACTGTATGCTACTTGATTAAGGTATTTCCCATGGAGATGAGGGTTAATGGTTTTGAAACCACTATAACTGTATATCGGAAATGGATGGTAGATGGGAGGAGCCAGGTTTCTTGTTATTGGAATTGTGAGGTTATAGGTTAACAAGGGAAGGGGGCTAGCAGTATCCATATAGTAATGGATTAGAGTTGGAGACATCAGTAAAAACTCATATTTGCCTTAATACAGGTAAGGACAAATTTCTGCAGAAATATTTCTAGATACATGTATTTACATGGGTTAGTGTACACAACTTTCCTTGCTCTCAGCTGAGAAGGCCTACAATAAATGTCACTGCACCAAGGCCTATAATAAATGCCACTGCACTAACAATGAAGATGACTAGCACACAGATTTTTGTTTCTAACACCATTCTTCTATAAAAGGAACCAAAAATTCTTGGAGAAATGACTGATTCCAGGACCGGGGCAGGAAATATCCATTTTGTAGTGCCAGAGTATCCTCTAGTGTGGAAAACTAAGGTAGTTCTCAAAACAAAACAAAACAAAACAAAACAAAACACAAACACAATAATGGGCATATGTCCAAGAGACAGAGAAGTCAAGTGAAAGAGCTCCCAACGGCCAACTCTGGAACCATTTAGGCAATAAAATAAGGTCGTATTGGATTATAATACAACTTATAAAAATAAGTATCTGTGAATTCATACTAATAAGTAAATGATCGAGGGGCACCTGGGTGGCTTAGCCGTTGAGCGTCTGCCTTCGGCTCAGGTCATGATGCCAGGGTCCTGGGATCCAGCCCTGCATTGGGCTCCCTGCTCAGCGGGAAGCCTGCTTCTCCCTCTCTCACTCCCCCTGCTTGTGCTCCCTCTCTTGCTGTGTTTCTCTCTGTCAAATAAATAAATAAAATCTTTAAATAAATGATTGAATAAAGAAATCAATGAGTGGGAGGAGAATAGACAAACATCCCTTTGAAAGATTTATGTATATTGCTTTCAAGGAGATGCAGCATAGTAGAGCTTGTGTCCCTTTCTAAGAGCTGAGTATGGAAGAGAGTGGGGAAAACTGGAGAAACCTGACAACACTACCTCAGCCAGGTGATTAAGGTTAATAGTATCTGCAATAAAACATGTGGAGGGTCACCTGGTGGCTCAGTCAGTTAACCATCTGTTTTCTGCTCAGGTCATGATCTCAGGGTCCTGTGCTACCTGCTCAGCGGGGAGTCTCCTTCTCCCTCTCCCTCCGCCCCTCCCTCTGCTTGTACTCTCTCACACTCTCTCCCTCAAATAAATAGAATCTTTAAAAAAAATGTGGACAGCAGATACCCTTGAGAGGAAGCGATGAGAGTGGTTTACCTGTGACCTTCCTGCATGGAACCTACAACATCAGTCTAATCGTGAGGAAAACACCAGAAAAGCACCAACTGACAAAATGTGTGACCAGGATTCCTCAAAAGTGTCAAGGTCTTCACAAACAAGGAAAGCCTGAACAATGGCCACAGCTGAGGGAGCTGAGAGAGACAAGACAACTAAATGTAATATGGCACCCCGATGGAACATGCAACGAAAAAACAGTAAGTGAAAACTAAGGAAATCCGCATAAAGTATGAGCTTTAATTAATAATAACGTGTCAATATTTGTCCATTAATTGTGGCTTTTTTCTTTACTAATTTAAGATGTTAAAATAGGCAAAACTAGGCATGGCTTACTCAGAAACTTTGTACCAGCTCTAGAAATTCTGCCAGTCTAAAAAACATTCTAATATAAGAATCTAGGGGCACCTGGCTGTCTTGGTTAAGGGGCTACCTTTGGCTCAGGTCATGATCCTGGGGTCCTGGGATCCAGCAGCATCAGGCTCCCTGCTCAGCGGGGAGTCTGCTTCTCCCTCTGCCCCTCCCACTGCTCATGCACTCTCTATCCCTCAAATAAATAAAATCTTTTTTTGAAAAAAAAAGAATCTGTTTAAATCAAAAGACATAGCAGAAAAGTTTGAGGTTATTAAAATCAATCTACTCTTAATCATTCACAAGGTGTTTGCCTGAGATTCAGAATTTGTTGACTCTCCTCTCAGCCTGTATCAGCTTTCTTCTCACGACCATTCATCTGAATATTTTCTTAGTGCTTTTCTTTTTAAGGCTTTTTAGGGAGGGTGTGTTCAAGTGAAGAATAAAAATGGCCCAATTGTGAATATAAGCCCTTTGCTGTAAGAAATCACGCTGAAGGTCTGACTGTAACTTCTATATGGGGCTTGCGTTTAGCAAGATCTGGAAGATGAAGCCCCAGCAAACTCCAAATGGAGAGAGAAGGAGGCAATGAAGACTGGCTGTTTCAGTTTCCTTTGAGCGTTAGTCATTCTGAAGCCCATGTCAGACCTTAGCACTGGGCTCTGTCATTCAGGGTCCTTCCCTGTATGACAAAATGGTAAACTTAGATGAATTTTCAAACATTGGAGAATTGTTTTCTGGTTCATTTTAGAGGATGACATGAAAGCCTTCTGTGCATATTGGGTTCACCTGCTCTCTTAACTGTTGCCTAAACAGAAACTTCCAAAAGTTTATAGCTTCTGCAAGGATATTAATCTCACTTCTGCTATAGACAGAGCACATAATAGAGCTGCCTGGTCAGAGAATCTTAGGTCTCAGCTAAATATTAGGTCAAACTCTTTTAAAGAAAATTTACTAAACCTACATGTTGATTAAATCAATGGAAGGGGCAAAATTCCAGAACTATTTGAACCAAGAGCGAAGTCATTGGCAGAGAGGAATGCAGTTTGGGGAGCAGAAGCAACTAGTAAAGAAGATTTAGCATCTCCCTCCCTCAGTACATGAAACAAGTCTCTGCAGAGAAGAAGGCTAAAGGACTATAGCATTTAGCAAATGAGAAAAGTATTTCAGGAGGGAAAAGGTATCCTCTTACATGGAATTGAACAAAGAAAAATCAGAACTTTAAAATATCTCAAACTCAGAGCTTGATAGAATATATTGTATATGGTGCTGATAATTAATAGAATTGATTTTCCCTTTATCATAAATCTCTTTAAATCCCCACCACCACTCCATTGCCTCCTGCCATTATCCATTTGATACTTACATGTTACAAGAATTGTCCTTTTCTTTTTATTTATAGATTGCTGATTCTGCTGGTTCCTTGCCTCTTTCATGTTCCCCTGTTCTCTTCTCTGTTCTGTCCAGTGTTTATATTTAGAAATAAGCTAGCAGCATCTACAAAGTGGTAAGAAACACAACTCCAAAATCCACATGTATTAACCCTCAGAACTTGGGAAAGAAGTGTGTTGATATGAATTGGGTAGGTTTTTTTTTAGTGGATTTTGTGAAACCGGCAGGTTTATGTTTTATACTTCTAGGAATTCTTAAGTTTTGTTTATGATGAATAGGTCTAAGTGCCATAGTTTTGTGTTTTCTTAACATTTTTTAATTTATTTGAGAGGGAGAGAGATATAGAGAGAGTACAAACACGGGGAGGAACAGGCAGAGGGAGAGGGAGAATCAGACTCCCCATTGAGCAGGGAGCCCAATGAAGAACAGGGCTCGATCCCAGGACTCAGGGATCATGACCAGAGCCAAAGGCAGATGCTTAACTGACTGAGACTCCCAAGCACCCCTAGAATGCTGTTCTTATTCTCCTTTGTAACCCTTGTATTTTATTTGGTTTCATTTTATCTTTTTCAAAGACTATATCTCTTATGTTATAATGAAAGTCAAGGCAAAAGTGATTCAAAATATATACATTCAATTACAGAAAAGATAATGTCCATGATGTGAATGAACTCCCCCCTGCCCCGCCAAAACCATGGAAGAACTAACAAAGTCTGTTATGCCAATGTATTGACTTTGACCTCTAGAAGTTTTGCAGTTCACTGCCAAGATTTAGAGATTTAGAGAAGCATCCAAACTTTGTTTATATGGCAGAAATACAGCAGCATTATTGAATCAGTGTTTTGGATAACTAGTCCTTTATCTGGGCAAGTATTGTTAATGTAATTAAAATCATGATCAAACTGGTGCTGTGATTGACTCAGATAAATCACGGAGATTATGAAGTCATGTCTTTCAAGTAATAATAATGCTTAGTGAGAAAGGATTCTCAGGTTCTTCTGATGAATATCCATTCAGTTCCCTGACTCTGAAAAGACACTAGACTTATTCCTCCCCTTTATCTCCCTCTTCTACTTGCCTTCTTTATTTCTATTCAGTATATAAGTCTATACCATACTCCTCCTTTGAGGTATGGAGATAGATAGATAGATACAGATATAGATTAGATATAGCTATTTCAAGGGACAGGGATAGCTGGGTTTGTGGAAGAAAGAAAGGGAGATAGGGAGGAACGGAATTCTCTTCTTAAACCATTTGGCGAATGGGAGGGAGAAATGATAAGCTTTCTTGATCAAAGCCTTAATCCATTTTGTAGATTTACGCATTTCACCAGGACTATAGAAAAGGTGTTCTATTTGCAGTTTTCATAGCCTTTTATGGACTAAGAGGTGGTAGGCAAAAAGGAGGTTGTACAAAAAATTAGGAAGGAAACAACTTGGCTTATTGCTTTCTTATAATGCTTTAGACATTCCGGTGGATAACAACACACTAACCTGGGTAAATGTTGTACCTCTCCTCCTCTACTTTAAGCTTCTTGATGGTAATGACAGCGTTTAATTCTTATTTTACCCATCAAGGTGGCTGACATAGTACCTTGTACAAAACAAGATTCTCTAAATGCTTGTTGAATAAATGAACCCTAGGGAGTGGAGAGCTGTAAGACAACTTTTTAACTTTGAAGAAAACTGTAGTCCTTGAGGTACATTACCTGGTCTCTGTATACATTACAAAATGATTCAAAAAGGTGAAAACTTACCCTCATTAATTATAAAGGTTTGTGTTGGTAACCACTTAGTTCCTATGGTTACATCCCCAAGAAATTATAAAATAGGCACTTCAAGGGTTTGGGAGCAGGAACAAATTGGCTATTCTGGAATTCATGAATGCTAATAACTCATTTACTTATAATGCTTATAATTAATTGGTTTAAAATCATCTACTGCAGTCTTAAAATGAATAGGATATTTAAAGGTCACCATTGCTCTTGGCTCTCATTTAAAACTCTAACCGAACAAAAATACATTGTGGATATCAATTAAAACATTTGAAATTATTCTCTAGCTAAACTTGGCCTAGAATACTAAACGATGTGTTCACTTGCTGTCTTTTAAATGTGGTGATCTATACTCTGTGATTAAGTTATTATAAAACCATAATTTCCAAGATTTTGGATGATCGAGGCTATGCCCATAATTTATGAAATGGAGTGAAGTAGAATGAATTATATACACACTAAGTACACACTAAGGTAATGTCTTGTGAGAGCCTATCTCCGCATAATGCTAACACAGAGAAATAGCATTTCTTGTTGGAATTTGTGATGGAAGGTGTGTATGCAGGCGTATTGATACTACAAAAATTACCAATTTGTCATTTTTAGAATTATAAATCTTTACAAAAAATTATGGTTTGTAGCAGGAATCTCCAAACTGTATTTCATCGAATGCTGTTTCAGAAAATGTTGGTAGAAGTGCTATCGATAAGGCTTCACAACCGAATATGTTGGGAGAATTGTGCATGTTGGTTCTCTCACTATTATCTCCTTAGTCTAAACAGGTTTCTCTAGCATCCTGAAGGAATGTTTAGGAAAGTGTATCTACCCACTTAATGATGTCTTTTCTATGAAAACAAACTATTGATCAAAATATTAAAAAACACATTTTGTTCAGTATGATGCATAAATCAACAACATATAAAGAAGGACAAATGCCAAGTGTGACAGATTGTATTTTCCGAAGATAACTGCAACAGTATCTCCCACCCCACATGTTCTTCTTACAAAGTAATGTTGACATCTTCCTTTTGGAGAAGTGGGTTCTGCATTGCCTCTTCTTAAATCTGGGCAGGCTTATCATTCTATGGAATTTCTGAATTGCATGCAGAAGTAATGTAATTTGACTTCTGAGTCTAGGTTATGCCAATGATATGGTGTCTGCCTGATTCTTTGGGATACTTGCTTGGAGCCCCGAACTGTCACGTAAGCAGTCCAACAGTCTTGAGGGCTCTATCCAGTGCCATGAGGATGGCCCAAACTAGCCCATATAGAGAGGCCATGTGGAGAGGCCCTGAGACTACATAAAAGGCAAAGAATGCCTAGCACTTTTGCTCCCCTAAAATTCCAGCTCCAATCACCATCTGACCCCAGTTACACGTGAGACTCTAAGCCTGAACCACTCAGCTGAATTCTTCCTGAATTTCTTCGCTCATAGAAACAAGGAGAAATAACGAAATATTTTTTTATTATTTGAAACCACAAAGTTTTAGTATGATTTGTTATGCAGCTAGAGCCACTGGAACACCATGTTCAGTATACTCTCCAGTAATAATACTAATTCTTTCATCATCATAATAAACCATTCATAGTTTCTTTGACCTTCAGCTTTTATCATTGTGAAGTGAGGACAATCTTTTGAATTTAATAAATGAATAGGAGAAACAGAAAATATTTCATAAGTTCCAAATCTCAAGACCTGTGGTAGACAAAATGTGCTCACTGTCCAAAGTATTTCCAGGAACATAATTTAGGGTTACTAAGTCACCAGGAGCATATGGTTTAACTGTTCTTCTTGAATTATCTAAATGCAAGATAATATTAGAAATTTTGGCACCTGTTTCTTTACCATTCACTGCCCACAGAGACCTTAGTGTGATTCAATCACTCAAAAGGAGTTGAGCATTCTTAGATACAGATGCCTATCTAGACTTGAAAAGGCCCCATGAATACCTAAGAGCAATCAGATTAATTTAAGCATGATCATTCAAAGATTTCTTACAAAATAATAATGGGGGAAAACCAAAAACACACTGCAAGATTTCCCAGAGATAGAAATCCAATCTGCTTCATTAGTAATAAAGAGCCAGTTCCTTTGTCTGGTTGCCAATGTTCTTCCTGGAGAAGGGAGGGAGACCTCGTGGTCATTATTTAGCAAATTTGAAAAAGCCATTTATTTTTTTAATTTTTAAAAGTTTTTATTTAAGTTCCAGTTAACATACAGTGTAATATTAGTTTCAGGTGTACAATATAGTGATTCAACACTTCCATACACCACTCTGTGCTCATCAGAACAAGTGCCCTCATTAATCCCCATCACCTATTTCCTCCACCCCCGCCACCTCCCTTTGGGAATCATCCATGTATTCTCTAGAATTAAGAGTCTGTTTCTTGGTTTGCATCTCTCTCTTTTTTGTCCATTTGTTTATTTGTTTTATTCCTTAAATTCCACACATGAGTGAAATGATATGATATTTGTCTTTCTCAGATTGACTTATTTCACTTAGCAATGTACTTTCTAACTCCATCCACATAATTGTAAATGGAAGATTTTATTCTTTTTGATGGCTGAGTAATATTCCATTGTGTATATGTGCCACATCTTTATTATTCATTCATCAGTCTATAGATACTTAGGCTGTTTCCATAATTTGGCTATTGTAAATAATGCTGCTATAAACATTGGCGTGCATGTGTCCCTTTGAATTAGTATTTTTGTATTGTTTAGGTAAATACCTAGTAGCTAAATTGCTGGATCACACAGTAGTTTTGACTTTTTGAGGAACTTCCATACTGTTTTCCAGAGTGACTGTACCAGTTTACATTCCCACCAAGAGTGTACGAGGGATTCTTTTTCTCTGCATCCTCGCCAACACTTGTTATTTCTTGAGTTTTGATTTGAGGCATTCTGACAGGTGTGAGGTGAGATTGCTATCTCATTATGGTTTTGGTTTGCATTTTCCTGATTATGAGTGATATTAAGCATCTTTTTGTGTGTCTGTTGGCCATCTGGATGTCTTCTTTGGAAAAATATCTATGTTTTCTGCCCATTTCTAAATTGGATTATTTCATTTTGGGGATATAATAAATTCCTTATGTATTTTGGATACTAATCCCTTAATGGTTACGTCATTTGCAAATATCTTCTCCCGTTCCACAGGTTGACTTTTAGTTTTGCTATCGTTTCCTTTGCCATGCAGAAGATTTTTATTTTGATGAAGGCCCAATAGTTTATTTTTGCTTTTGTTTCCCTAGACTTGGATGATGTATCTAGAAAGAAGTTGCTGTGGCCAATGTCAAAGAAGTTACTACCTATGTTCTTTTCTAGAATTTTTATCATTTCCTATCTCACATTTGGGTGTTTCATCCATTTTGAATTTATTTTTGTGTACAATGTAAGAAATTGGTCCAGTTTTATTCTTTTATATGTTGTTGTCCAGTTTTCTCAGTACCATTTGTTGAAGAGACTATCTTTTTTCTGTTGGATATTCTTTTCTGCTTTATCGAAGATTAATTGGCTTTATAGTTGTGGGTTCTGAAAAAGACCATTTAAAAGAAGTGTTGATGATATGCACTTGAAGTAGGGAACAATATATGTCTGGGAAAATATTTTAAGCTTTAGAAATCCAGTGTTTGTCTTGGAGTGTGAAATATTAACTACCGCTTTCTAGTCAAGATTTGAACTTTCTTTCTTCAAATATTGACAGGTAATATTATCTTAATAAAGAGACTAATTGCTACTTTATCATCTAAGTAGTGAATGATTATTCATCATCTTTATTTAAAATCAATACTAACATTTAGGTAACTTTTACCAAGTACCTGGTACATGTATTAACCCTTTTAATCTTCACAACTCTATGGGATAAGTACTGTTATTATCCCTACTATACAGGGGAGGAAACTGAGGCCCAGAAAGATGAACTTGCCCAAGATTACAGTCCATAATTGATTAGAACTTCAGAGCCAGGGCTATTTAATGCCAAGTTAGGTGGTTCCTCTTGAACATTGGTTTGCATGTAGTACTAACCAAAGATGATAC
The DNA here is from genome assembly GCA_004023965.1 of Spilogale gracilis. Classification (NCBI taxonomy): domain Eukaryota; kingdom Metazoa; phylum Chordata; class Mammalia; order Carnivora; family Mephitidae; genus Spilogale; species Spilogale gracilis. The sequence goes on from PITA01011060.1 coordinate 43,914, forward strand.
TGAATTAGAGTTCTGGGTTTTCAAAGTCACTGACTCTGATCTTAGATAATTTACTCAATAATTCTAACTCTATCTTGGCCACTGTGTGATGATGGTAATACCATTCCTGTGCTTATAGAACAATTTTGAGGATTATAGGTATTATGTAAAGTACCTAGTATACCACTCAATATACACTGCAGCTCATGATAGCGATGGTGGTACCTCCTTCTTTTAGGACTGTCTGCTCAAAGCTTAACATGATTACACACATAGACACACAGGGACAGATATATAACTCAGCAAGCATTGGATGATATATTTGAGGAGGTCAAGACTACAGGATCGAGGTAGAGATGATTCCCTTGGTCTATCCATCTGTCCTATGGCATCAGAAAGAAGCAGATAGAATAAGGGAAAGGCCTAAAACAGTTCATTGATCCCAAGCCCATCCCTCCAAGGTTTATGGCAGAGCAAGGAAGAAGTTGGCAGTAAGATCATTGGATGTATCTTTAAACATGTAAATTTGAAGTTACAATTGCAAGAGTAAGCATTTTCTTGGGAAAGCTCATTTGTATTTTAAAATGTGCTGAAAATCCACAGAAACATATTAGAAACAGCTTAAGAGACTATAATTACAAACAATAACAGAAAATAATTATGATAATGATATTCCCAAAGTCTTCAGATAATCTTTTCCATTAGAAATGATTTTGGAGTATTTATAGTATTCTGTGTAAAATATATCTCTTTTTAAAGTGCTTCAGTTAAATAACTAGGACATTATAGCAGTCTTGTATTTAGTACTTTATGATGACTAGATAAATATATTGATAAAACATCTGTATGGTAAAAATCAGATGGAAAATACCCGTGTGTTTAGCTACATCCAGATAAGCTTGCTAAAATCGACATATGTTTTTTGGTTTAAATGTCACAATGAGCTTTATCCCTACCTTCTTTACACAAACTCATCTCTAAAGATTGTTTTCAACTAGATGAGTTAAGAATTTGGAAAACTAAATATATCCACATCCTCCAACCACTAAACCCACACTTTTTTTTTATTGTTACTTAAATTTTTTTCCCAATGTTCCAAGATTCATTCCCCATTCCCCACACGCAGTGCTCCACGCTTTAGGTGTCCCCAGTACCCACCACCAGGCTCTCCCATCCCTTCATCCCCCTCCCTCCAAGTCCCTCAGTTTGTTTCTGTGTCCAAAGTCTCTGTTGTTTCGTTTCTCTCCCTGCATTACCCTAGTTCCCATTTACTTTCCTTCTCCCACTGTCCTCCAGGTTACCCCTCATGCACCGCCAAGTAAGTGAAACCATGCAATACTTGACTTTCTCTTCTTGGCTTATTTCACTCAGCATACTTGACTTTCTCTTCTTGGCTTATTTCACTCAGCATAATCTTTTCCAGTCCAGTCCATGTTGCTACAAAAGTTGGATATTCATCCTTTCTGATGGAGGCATAGTATTTCATTGTATATATGTACCACATCTTCTTTATCCATTCATCTGTTGATGGGCACCTTGGCTCTTTCCACATAAACCCACACTTTTAAAGGTGCTTTAATTATTTTAAAGAAGAAAAACTACCAGGTACATTTTATTTTATTCTTCTTGAATGAATTCCTTAATAGACCTTTGTTGACTGTAAACAGAAGCAAATGAAAATTTCATTTAATAATTATGTTTGGTAAAATACACAATTTGAAAATATCAGCTTTACCAGTAATTTGTCAATGAAATTTACTAAATTCACTTTGTAGCACCAAAGACAATTAAACCCTGAGAACAGACACAAAAGAAGCTGAAGACAAACAATTATGTATTGAACTGTGGTTTTTACATTTTGGTATTTATAAACATAACTTGAGGAGCTTGTTTAAAATGGAAATTCTTGGGTCCTCTCTCCAAGGAATCTAGACTTATTAGGGCTTGGGTAAAGTCCAACAATGTGCATTTCTAATAATCTTCCCAAGATGATTCTGATACAGGTGATCCTTAATTAATAATTAACTACTTTTAACCCTAGAGGTAGATATATTCATGCACACAGTGTTTTTTTTTTCCAACATTTGCAGTGCATTGGAATCCTCTGGGAATATTAAAAAAGACAAATGCTTAGTGACCACTTCTAGACTTCTAGGCAAACTAGACATCCCTTGACTTCTAGACTGTCATTGCCAAAATATATGGGAGAAACACTGATCTAAGATGTGCTAAGATGGCTCCTATTTCCCCCATTCAATCTCTTGTTCACCTCCTATTGAATTTACTCCCAGCGGATTGGAAAAAGTCTGTGTCTGCAAATTTAAACTAAATTCCATTTCATGCAAAGCACATGCATTTAACCCCTTATCAGTTTTTCTTGAAGCATGAACCCATGGTCCAAATGTGTCAGAATTATTTAGGCATCTTCTTCTTTTTTTTAAGATTTTATTTATTAATTTGGCACAGAGAGAGAGATCACAAGTAGGCAGAGAGGCAGGCAGAGAGAGGAGGAAGCAGGCTCCCCGCTGCAGAGAGCCCGATGTGGGTCTCGATCCCAGGACCCTGAGATCATGACCTGAGCCGAAGGCAGAGGCTTTAACCCACTGAGCCACCCAGGCACCCTATTTGGGCATCTTCTTAAAAATGCACATCCCAAGACTTAATCCCCAGATATTTTAATTCAGTAAGCTTTGGATGGAGTCCAATCTACAGCAATGAAAGTTACCCTTAGATGAATACAGTTCAAATGGATCATTATCTATACAGAAAAATAATGATTTTCAACAGCCCAGAAAATGCATCTGTCACCTCTACTACAACATCTCCAGTAAAATAAACTCACAAATTCCTCAGGTAGCCAATTCTTTTGAAAAGTTTTGGGTTTTAAATTCCTCCTTAAATTCAACCTTTGAAATTCTTCCTTAATATCGACCTCCTAGAAACTTTGACCTATTGAGCTGTTTTTTCTCCCAGGGCCATTTCTCCAGTGCCCACCTCATCCCCAATCCCCACTCCCAGTACATTTCCTCTTTGGCAAACTAGACATCCCTTGACTTCATATGAGGTGGACGAGATGTTGATATTTGTCAATGTGTGTTTTATCCACCATCTATACACCACAGTCATGTGAAGGGATTTACTAAGATTGAGACATCTGGGCTCTACTCTAAAACTATTAAAATCTCTGGTGTAGAGACCTGAGGGCTTACTATTAGTAGGGGCAGGGCCAACTGTTAACAAGCTAGGTGGAGGGTGTTCACATTGCATTTGTTCCCATAGATGTTGGTGTATCTAGGCTGGGGGGGTGGGCAGAGTGAGGAAATTATACCCACCAGCTCCTTTGTTCTAAGAGAAGTCTCTCAAAGATACCTGTCCCAGGCACCTGGGTGGCTCAGTGGGTTAAAGCCTCTGCTTTCAGCTCAGGTCATGATCTCAGGGTCCTGGGATTGAGGCCCACATCGGGCTCTCTGCTCAGCAGGGAGCCTGCTTCTTCCTCTCTCTCTGCCTGCCTCTCTGCCTACTTGTGATCTCTCTCTCTGTCAAATAAATAAAATTATATATAAAAAAAAGATCCCTATCCCTCCAGCGCACAGACCCTGAAATTAACAAACAAATGCTCCCACACACCCAGGCATCTTTTAAGCTGCGGTTTGAATGCTGTATTCCAGTGGGGCTGTTTGCTATGCTGAGTCTTCCAGGGTGAGGACTTGGTTTCCCATCACCCTCTGGCTCTCCCAGAGCTGAGCCCACTGATTCCTAAAGTTCCAGATGTTAAGCCCCACTGACTGGAGAACTCAAGAAATTAAGCCCCTCTGATTTTCAAAGCCAAATGTTCTGGGGATTAGTCTTCTCCATGTGGGTCCCTCATGCTTGCTATGCCTGGTGTGGGCTCTTCTCCTCTCCCCTCTCCACGTTTGTGGTGTCTCTCCCTCCCATGAACTCTCCCATGGGTCCATTTGGCTCCTGGCCATGTCTTTGCCTTTCCTACACTCTTCCATGTGGACTGTTTGCTATAGTTAGCTGTAGAGAATGTGTTCTGCCTGTCTTTAGGTTGTTTCCTGTATTATTCACACTGATGTGGGTGCTATCTAGGTGTACCCTTGGGATGAGGTAAATGTAGGAGCTTCCTACTCTGCCATTATCCCCCTAGCTTCAAGGAACATGTATTTTTGACAAGAACACCAGGCCAGATTGATGCAGAGGTTTATAGATCTCAGTTTATGAAACCAAGACCTAGGAGCTTATAATGTAATAAAGGCAGCAAAATAAATGCTTATCTTCTCAGAGTGTATCAGATGAATACCAGCCATGGGCTTAGTATTATTATAAAACCACCAACATGTACACAACTACTTTTACCTCTAGAGATAGACTTGTTTGTGTGTAGTGTTTTTCAACTCTTATTGTGGATATTTTTCAATCTTAGAGAAATTCCATTTTAAAAGGTTGAAAATGATGATGTAGTTAGAAGGGGGACCTGTCTGGTATCTCTTGTAAAGCTCTTCAGGTGGTTTAAGTGTATAGCTCAAACTGAAAGGGCTGTATTTGGTTGGGGCACATGGAAGTAGGAAAGGATCTGAAAAATATGGAGCCAATAAAGTAGTGACTGGAGAAACTATAGACAAGTTGTGTTCAACTCGGGGCAGGGGGGAAGAGAGCTGGATATTTGTGAAGAGAAACAGCACAATTGAGTAAAATTTAACCATTGTGGTTTTTTTAAAATATAAATTACAATTGTTTATTATATTAAACACTCATTCAACAAAGATTTTTGAGTGCCGGGCAATGTACCAGGGCTCTGGAGACAACATACAGAGTCCTTGCCTTCATGAGACAGTCTGAAATATGTTTTCATACATCAAAAAATAATTAAACAAATAACTACAAACATTACATGCTATGGAAAACATATCAGGAGTATTTAGCCTAGTCTGGAATGTCAAAGAAAGACTTTCATAGAGACAACTTTTAAAGCCTAAACTTGATGTATGACTAAAGGTTTGTATGTGTTTGAAGGCTCTGAGGCAATAAGAAAAGCCATTGCAGTAGTTCCCAAAGTGTAGTTCCTAGACCAGCAACATCCACATCATCTGGGAACTTGCTAAAGATGCCAGTTCTCACGCCTTACCTTAGACCTACTGAATCAGCAGAAACTGTGGGGTTGCAACCCAGCCATCTGTGTTTTAACAAGCCCTCGAGAGGATTCTGATCCAAGCTGAAGTGTGAGAATTACTGGACTACTCTGAGAGCCTGAATGACAGCCAGCAAGGTAGAGCACAGTGAGCAAAGGGGAAAATGCAAAAGTATGAAGCTCGCAAGATAAAAGGAGTGAGATTTTATAGGGCAGAGTAAGCCCTATTTAAAGAATTTGAATTCTTTGACCCCAATAATAAAGAATCACATTTTCTGAATGTGTATTATGTGTAGGGTTCACAATAGCCTTATGAGGTAGGTTGCTGTTATTGTTCCCCTTTGTAGGTGAGTAAATGGAGTTTCAGGTTGCTTTTCCAACATTCTATAGCTACTAAGTAATGGAGCTGGGATTAAAATCCAACAAGTTTTTCTCCAGAGACCAGTTTGTCAACCATTCAACTATACTGATTATTTTAAGTCAGTGGGAAGTTATTGAAGGGTCCTAAGTAGGAGAGAGAGATAATTGTATTGAATGTAAAAATCACCTTAATTGCTGTGTGGAGGGTGATTTGTAGAGGTCAAGTCAAGCAGCAGGAAGACCTGTTAAGAATTTATCACAGAAATTCCTGTGAAAGATGATAATGGCTTGGATCAGGACCCAAATGAAAAGAAGTGGATAAAGTCAAGGTATGTTTTAGAGGTAGAAGTGGTAGGTATAGAAATATCTTCACTATTTTTTATGCATTTCAAGGTTACTCTGGCTGCAGTATGAAGAATGGATTGAAGGTGGGCAAGAGTAGAGGCAGGAGACCAGTTATCATCCAGGAATGGAGAGTTAGTGGTGTGAAATATAGAGAAGTGACAAGAAATAAGGTCAGAGAGGTAGTCAGGAGCTAAATTAAATAGGATCTTGAAGGTCATAATACAAAACGTGGTTTGTATCTTAATTCAAGTAGAAGCCATTGGAAGGTTTTAAGCAGATAATGACACAATCTAATTAATCTTTTTTCTAAAAAAAGAGATCATCTTGGGAGCTATGAGGGGAATTGATGGAGAGTGTGGAGGATGAAAGGAGGAAGACCAGTTAGAAGGCTACTTTGGTATAGGCAAGACATGAAGGAAGAATGGTAATAATGTGGATGAGAGACAACAGGTCATAAAACTGTTAAGACTTTATGATGGAGAGTTCTGGAATGAAATACTGGGAGCCACTGACTAAAATAGGATGGAAAGGAAAAATGAGAAGTGCAGATAGTCTGAGGTGTAAGTGTGTGTGTGTGGGGAGTCGAGTGATAAATTTAATTCTCATAATTATCACAAAAATTCTATTGAGGATTATAGAGAAATTCTATTGAGGAATAAAGTAATTTGCCTAATCTCAAACATTTGGTGAATAGCAGAGATGGATTCAAATCTAAGTCTGTCACAAGTTACGGTCTTTTCATTTATACCACATGACATTTTCATGGTAGTGAAACTTTAGTAGAATGTGTAAGGCATGAAATAACATGACATGGCAGAAAGGAAGTAAGGAGGGCTCTTTCATTGGACTTCTCCTGGCCTGATGGACAATGTGGAGGTGCCAGGAAGGTACCTAGGTTTAAGTAAAGGAGGCCATATTGAAGAATTGAATGAGAATGTTCAGCAAAATGAGAGATGTTAAGTCATAATGTAGCTTTTTAGTGAAGAGCCTGAAAGTTCACCCACACACAAGATTATTGTTTGGATTTGACACGCTGTAGGGATGGTATATACCACAGGCTTGAGAATAGAGGAGTTAAATAATCTGAATATCATAGAGGGAAATATATTTGCTCATTAAAATGGGAAGAGGACTTGATGTCATTACAGAGACTAGGAGTCATCCAGCTGGTAGCAATTTGATTTTGGGTATAGAGAGGAAGGGGCACATCTGAGACCTCTAAATTTTCAGAGTTCCTTGAAATTCTTGAGGTTTATGTCTCAAGATATTTGTAGATTTCCAAATTTATGAATAGAACTATAGCATATATCATCTCTATGAAATATAATGAAGTACAACTAAAAATTTTAAGGGAACCCTTTGGGCCTATAACAATCCTATAAATACAGACCTAAAATAATTCATAAATTATTTTTAATAATAATTTACTCTTAAATTCTACCAATAATATAAACCACCATGCTTTTAGATTATTTCACTTCCATCAGCATTATTGCAAATTGGCATTCTTTATACAGACTTTTTACAGGAAAATTCCCTCCCCCCATCCCATCCAATGTTTAAAAATTACTATGCCTTCCATTTCCAATAGAGAACAAAGTCATGTTATGGTATGGGCACTTAAAGCAAAAGAAAATGATATCTGTGGTGGATGATCAGCTAGTCTCACTCACTAGCTAAGCGACTTACATCCACACACCAGCCACAGAGAGTACATGATACAATTTCATGCCCCAACACACTGACAAATGACTGTGTGTCATGAATCTTCAGAATCACTTGAGAATAATTGGAACTGAGTTTCAAACCTGGGAATGCTTAGTCAAGGTTGGCTATACATCAACCCTTGTTCCATTTAGTTAAGGTCAGACTATTGGCCTAAAGTCCTACTGACCCAGTAATCATAATCACTCATTGGAACCCTTCTGCTTGTAAAGATCAAACCATATGTCCAAAAGGGACTACATATGAGCATGAAAATCTTGTCTCTCTTATATAGCACCACTCAATTATATATGTGAAAACCCTATTCATTGATTTTGCGTCCCAGGCAACATTCGGCAGGACTGGTTGTTACAACCTGGGGAGTTGTGTCAATGGCATCTAGTGGGTTGAGGGCAAGGATGAGGCTACCAAGCATCCTACAATGCACATGACAGCTCCCTATAAGTCAGAATTATTTTACCCAAGATATCAATACTACTGAGACTGAGAAACCCTGCCCTATGTCTAGGCAATTGTCTAATCACGGAGAGGCCACTTTTAATTTTTCCACCTAGAGGCTATGCTTGGTTACCAGTCCTTTGTTCCTCTTGGTTCTCTGTCCTATGACTGGAGAATCTGAATTCCTAGGGTAAAGGATACACTACTTTTCTATCTGCAAACTCACTTTTTTTAAGCAAGTCACTGACCTTTGTGACATATACATCTATTCCATGCATAAATCTTGCTATAGACTGAATATTTTGACACCTCAAATTCATATGTTAAAATATGAATCCCAATGTGATGATATTAGAATGTGGGGCCTTGGGCACCTGGGTGGTTCAGTGGATTAAAGCCTCTGCCTTCAGCTCAGGTCATGATCTCAGGGTCCTGGGATTGAGGCCCACACTGGGCTTTCTGCTTGGCAGGGAGCCTGCTTCCTCCTCTCTCTCTGTCTGCCTCTCTGCCTACTTGTGATCTCTTTCTCTGTCAAATAAATAAATAAAATCTTAAAAAAAAAGAAGATGGGGCCTTTGGGAAGTGATTAGGTCATGAGGATGGAGTCTTGATTGGGATTAGTACCATTGTGAACACAGACCAGAGATTGAGCTTGCTTCCTTTCTGCCTCCAGAGGATACAAAGAGTCAGCCGTCTGCCACTAGGAAAAGGCCCTTCACCAAGAATCTAACACTATGGGCATCCTGATCTCAGGCTTCCAAACTCTAGAACTGTGAAAACTATGATTGTTGTTTAAGCTATTCCATTTATGGCATTTTATTACAGCAGTTCCAGCTAAGACAAATATTTTGCATCTACTGTGCTAGTTTTTGAGTTATAGTGGAGAATAACATGGACAAGTAGTCTTTCCTTATGGTCCCATAGCATTTGTATTTTTGTGAGGAATACAGACAGGCAAGCAGATGATCACAATGTGCAATGCTGTATGGTAGGTGCTGTGATGGAGAAAGTCCAGGTTCTTTTGGAGCTTGGTATGTATCTGTTAAGACCAGGCATCTGGGGACAACTTACCTTAGAAGTGTAACTATTCTCTGATAGTTGCTTTATCATTTCTTCTTTTCACCAGGCAGGTATTGAACTGGGCCCATTGGCAACCTTATTACTGGGTCCTTGATTAAGCCCTTCCTTGTAGGCATGATGAGTAGGAGAATGGAGGAAGATGGTGCAGAGTGGCCTGTAGGGGTATCTTTCTGGAAGAAATGACCTCTAAGCACAAACAGCAGGACAAGAAGAAATTAAACATGGAGGAGGAGGAGAAGAAGTGTATTCTAGGCTGAAAGGAAAGCATGTGTGAGAATTTGTACTCATGCAGAAACTGACTTGACTCTCTGTAGCCTAAGCTATTTTGAATTTATATTGGTGGATGAGAAGAATAGAGAGATCAAGGGTAAGTCTCATGTGGGTCACACTGATCTCATCTCTAGTCCTGAAATCACCTTCATTTTTTTCCTTTTTGTGTACATTACAAAAACAATACTCATTCATTGTTAAAAATTTCCAAAGTATATAAAATGAGAGACGAAAAGCCCCATTAACACTTGCCAACTTCCCTTTCCAAAAGTAGCCAGCATTCATAGTATGTTTCCTGCTGGCCTTATCTTCACTTCTTTTGAATGCCTTTGCCTTCACATACTGTTTATAGTCTTCAGAGTTTTAAAGCATAAATTGTAACATGAAAATTTTGCAGATATAAGCCTTTTCCTCCTTTCACTCTTTTGCAATAATTTCTGGAAATTTTTTACATTGGCACATATGGACTTACCTTATTCATTTAATCTCAGCTTAGTATTCCATTATATAGATATATCATAATTTATTGGGGCTTTTACTTCACCAGAATTCCCATAGTTATAGATTCCTTTTCTGCTAAGTGAGCAGGACAGTGGATTGCCCACTGAGGAAGCAGTGGGCTGTGTGAGGATAGGGGAAAATGGGAATTCCTCACCTGAGATTTACATGGACCGTGTGCATCTGAAACCTCCCCACTACATGACGGTCCCCTGCCCAAGACAGTTTTCCCTTCCAATTTCTACACAAATCCTTTAAACTGCAAGTTCTTCTCTGCCCTGCCCCTTTAAGAATGCCTCTGGTGTTCACTTTAATATGATTTCATCAGGATAAATGTTTCTGAGGAAGGAGAGGTAAGGAGGGACCCCAAACCTGTCCACCTCTCCTTTCCAGCTACGCTTTAGAGAGGACACAGTCAGTTGCTTTCAGGTGTAACTGAAATAATAATCAGATTTTTAAAAATATGAATAAGACAAGGAAAGGAACTTGGGAAATTCTCAAAAACAAACAGAATGTAATTAACAGGAAGCAGAAAATGGAGACACCTGACTGTGCAAGTCAAAAGCAAAATCACATATGTTTAAAAGGCCCCAGGCTCAGAGGGATTTATTTGAATTGTTAACTATACCATGGTTTTCTTGCTGGGTTTATTGGTATATGTTTACAGGATCAAGAAAATCAGCAGTCCGTTTAAAAAATATCTGCACACCATCTTTTACTTGACAATTATTGTGAGTGATGGATTCATCTTCATCCTTCCAGAGGACCACAAAGCACATCAAATATCAGTTTTTGTTTCTTTTCAGCCCCAAATTATGTAGACTAAAGCAGGTTAGAGATTAGAGAGGTGGATTGTTCAAAGTACACTGGGAAACCTGGAGTTGACAGAGGAGAGACAAGAACATGACGAGCTGGGCTAGGACACTTGCCAAGAGAATGCAGGAGAAGGAAAAGGGAGGTAAACTGAGGAGGGCAGGGGCCAGAGCAGAATTCGGGGCAGAAGTCAAGAAAGGACTCATTCAAGCCAGTCAGGGACAGGAATACAGAAATTAAGGACTATTCAAGTAGCCCACCAGTGGACCAGGTTGAGTCTGCAGGGAACAGGGTTGGAAACAAAGGGCCACTGTCAAAATTTATACTACTGAAATGAGTTGCACCAGAATTGCTTGATTTTAAGTTTGAATGACTCTGAGGATCCAACTGGAATAAGATAGGAAGAGCTCCGTTTTAATGGGGCAGATTAAAGAACATCAGGTGAAGCCTAGCAATGGCTGGTTAATTCTCAGATGGAGAGTACTTTGTTCCGTATTCTTCCCAGCCTTCTAGGTACTTAGTTGTCCTTGTGTAGAATTGGGGATCCAGGCCAGTCTGTCTTTCATATTCTTCTGAGCCATTTACTGCTTCAGAGAGGAGTAGATATAATCATAGTAAGAGGAGAACAGAGTCAGTTGTAGTTGTAGTGGGCAGAGAGCCCGTGATGTATATGGACAGTACCTGTAACAGAAAGAGCCTTAACAATGTGGAGAGCTCTATGTAAATGTCCTCCAGTTTCTTGGATAGATTGATATGGAAACATGGCTGCCCATCCTTTCCAGACATCTCATTGGTGCAGTCTCTTCAGTGGGATGCCATGTGTTTGCTTTTGCTTTGTAGCAGACTTCACCCAATTAAACTTTGAACTTCAGAGTACACTTAAGACAATAGTTTCTAAATTGTATTTTTAACAGGAAGTTTTATTGTTATCAAATGGAATCTTACAGAAAGTTGTAATATGTAAACAGGTTAAAATATTTTAAATTCAAATTTATACCATTTACTTGGGGCATAATCAGTACATGTATAGAGTTTTGATAAATACAAACCTTGGAACTATGGGATTCTGGGTGACAATTGTATTCTTATGTTCAGCTTCAGGATCGAATTTATTTTTTCTACAAGGTTTTGGTTGCACCGTGTAGAGACATTCCTAATTCACACAGATAAATTGCAAATAGAAGCAGTGTTTTGGATAGCTCAACGTACAATCTCTGGGGACGCTTGAATTAAATAGAAATGGTAGGAATAGCTATCAGTCAAGGTCTGCACTAAAAACTAATTTACCCAGTAGCACAAATTAACACTGTAGTGGTTTCCAATATATTAAAATTTATTACATTTGAGTGTTTTATTATTTTATTATGTTTTGAAACCTATTTAACAATATGACTATTGTAATGCAAACTAAATGTTCTCAGAAACACCATAACCTCTTTAAGGAATCTTAAAAGTCTTTGAATCAGAATTGCAAAACCCCTCACCTAGGGAGATGTCTGCTCTGAGAACAGCATTGTGAGAAGTAATGTGGGAATTAAATCAGAGGAAAACTTCATCTCATAAGAAAACAATGTTTTAAATCAAGTTGGATGATCATGTAAGCAAATTCTGTGACTCACAAGAGGCATACTTTGTTGTTCTGTGGATGATGGAACAATGGGAAAACTGCCTATCTGACTATCCATGTGTGGGACCCAGTGGAGGTTGGGTGATCTCCAAAGGAGGTCCTTGCCTAGGGTGCACAAGAGACAACTCCTGAAGCCTTTTTGTTTCCTTTTTTTCCCCTTGGTGTATTTGGGTTCTACCACAATACTTGGCATCTAGATTTTCCAATAAATATTGAGCAAATGAGTGAAGAGAACTATGACTAGTAGTTTGCTTGAGGAGCTCACAGAGGCAAGACAGCCTCTGGAAGTATATTGCTGTCTTCAGAGGCCATAAGAATGCCTTTGATGTAATAGATGCCCCAGTTGTGTTTGCTGAATGAATTCAGACCTCTAGCCTTGAGGGCCAGGACCTGCCTGTTTTTCTTCAGCCTCCTACAGTGACTTTTATTCTTCAGGCTGCCTCACCCCTTTACAGAAGGCCTTCAAATAAGGAATGTGGTTCAAGCTAGGACTCTGGCTAACATGGGTGGTAAAGAACTGATTCCTTCTTCGTGTCAGCTCTTGGTCTCCCAGAACATACACCTCACGTTGTTCTCTGGTGTTCTCATTTGCCTGAAACCAGTCCAAGCCTATGCTGCTTCTGAAGGTTGTTTTTCCCCTTTCTGAGGTGCACCCTGGTTTTACCAATGCACACCCGCCCCCCAGTAACATATACTCTGCAATGGCATTAAGCTCACCTCCCTGTGCCAACTCGTGTCCTGCTTTTGTTTGCATCATCCCATCTTTTCATCTCCTTCTATTTCCCTGGTGCACCCAAATGTGGAGTAGGGAGGCTAAATTATAAGAATAGGTCACATTTATTCAACATGTGCTGTGTGCCAAGTGCTGAGCTCAGTACCTGGTGTGCTTTACCTCAGTCCTCACAGAAACCCATCAAGGTAGGTACTGTATTTTTCCCCATTTCACAGCTGAGAAAACTGAAGTCAGTCAAGGAATAATTAACTTGTCCAAGGTCATACAACTTGTTAGTGTGAGATCCAGAATCTGATTCTAAACGCTGGCCTCTGAATTACTTCTTACACTCTTCCCTCACAAAATAGCTTGTTGGAAGGAAGCGTGTTATTAGCAAATAAGTCATTGTTTGGGATTCTGGCTGGACTCCAGCCTATATACAGGCTTACAGAATGAAGATCAGGACTCTGAATTTTATAGCTGTCTCACTGCTCCCAAAGGCAAGCACTGATACAATTCCTTGTGTTCCTTTATCAGATTCGGGGCTAAAGGATGGTTTTCCTTCTTTTAGCAATGTGAGTATAAGTGGCACCAAGAGAGTAAGAAGCTGTCTCTGAGTCACATGTCTAAGATGTGGCAGGAGCAGGAACAGAACCTGTGAGTTGGCAATCCTGACCCATCTATACTCCCAGGCTATGCCTACCTTAGAGATATGGGGAATCTCCAAGTGTGCTTAAGGATTCTGTATTATTCTCAGAAAATATATTCAGTGAGCCCTTTCCTTTCCTTCTGATGCCATCCCCCATAAATTTTTTTCCTTAGCAAAAAATGTGAAACCACAACATGTTTATTCCTAATTTGTGTGGAATTTTGTGGCAAATTCCATGGTCCTATCCAGATGGATTATCTCCTGTCTGCCTCTGTCTCTTCTTCCCTGGTCTGGAGTCTTTTAGGCTAATATTCCTAATGTTTACTGAGCACCTTGATGTGCTTCTCTTTTCCAAACATGAGTATAAAAATCACCGGGTTTGGGGCCTGTATATATGGAATTGAAGGTTGCTATGTGAGTATAGTGTCTGTTCAGGGCCTTTTAAGGTCATGGCCATTTCCCTTGTGGCAGCCTACAGAAGTTCAGTGTCAGGACTACCAGTAATAGTAACAATATAGAGATAGGCTAGCGACTATGACTGGGAAAACAAAGGCAACTGGATGAACAGCTGAATAGGTCAGTGCTTCTCATTTGCATGTTTGATAACTTTAGCCACACCACCAGAGAATGTGGAAGTCAAAGTATACTTTCTTCCTTTCCTGGAATATCTAATACTGTCCTCGTCCAAACCTATGAAGAAGCATTATTAATCATACAAGTGTGACATATCCCCTTTGTACAGGAGGAAATGATAATAACTAACATGAGTTGAATACGTATTAGGTGTCAGGAACATAGTGTTACGGTATATTAATGTGTATATTCATTAATTATTCATTCATTCATTCATATATTCAGATTCATTAATTCATAAGTTATTCATTTTAGCCATGCATAGACTTTATGGAGTAGGTGATACTGTTAACCTCTCTATTTCATTTGGGGAAGTGGAGACACAGAAAGTATTGGTGACCTGGCCAGCCTCACAGAGCTGGTAAGTGGTTAGATGAGATTTGAATTAAGGTAGTCTGACTCCAGAACCTACCTTTCTCCCCCACACTACGCTGCATCTCAGAGGCATGGCTACTCAGATGCCCTGTAGCAGGGAAAAAGAAAAGATAGGCATAGGGTCTCTCTCATAGGTCTGTCTTACTATAAGCCATTTAAATTTCTTTTTTTAAAAAATTTTATTTATTTATATGAGAGAGAGGGAGAGAGAAACTGAAATAGTGACAGAGGAAACCTAGGTGGCTCAGGGGGTTAAAACCTCTGCCTTTGGCTCAGGTCATGATCTCAGGGTCCTGGGATCAAGGCCCGCATCAGGCTCTCTGCTCAGCAGGGAGCCTGCTTCCTCCTCTCTCTCTGCTAGCCTCTCCACCTACTTGTGATCTCTCTCTCTCTCTCTGTCAAATAAATAAATAAAATATTTTTTAAAAAAGAAAGAAATAGTGACAGAGAACATGAGTGGGGAGGAGAGGGAGAAACAGGCTCTCCACTGAGCAGGGAGCCCGATGTGGGGCTTGATCCCAGGACTACAGGATTATGACCTGAGTTGAAGGCAGATGCTTAAGAAACTGAGCCACCCAGGTGTCCTGCCACTTTAAATTTCTTCGGGAGAGGTTCAAGGGGCAGATAATGTAAAAAGACAAAAATCATTCTGGGGACCCGGGTAGTAGACTGAGACATCCACAAGGAACCCCAAGGAGAACTACAGTGAGTTGAAGTTGAAGGAGTAATGTTGCAGCAGTCGCCCAATAAGAGCTCTGCTAATGTGTGCTCCAGCATTTTCTACAGTGTGTCTGATGCCTTTAAATATCAACAATACTCTTGAACTCTTATATAATTTAATTATTTTTTTCTCAAACAACCCAATTAATTAGGCAATGCCTTGGTCTTCTACATTTAAGAAAGGACTGAAATCCCAAGAGGACAACTATCTTGTCTAAGGTCACAGAGATGGTCAGTGGCAGAGCAGCCTGGATTTAAACTTCTGTAGTTTGTTTGCAGAACCCACGTTTCAATGTTGCAGATGATGTCAGAAATCAAGAGTCCAGAAGCTCATGCAAATCAAAGGTCAGGGCAAACAGTCAGCAGTTTGGAGGGAAGCAAGAACCTGGAGGACCAACCGATTGAAAAGCAAAGCCAGCCGCTGGTCAAAAGGCCAAATTCAGAAGAGCCTCAAACTGTGAAGGAGCAGAGCAGGGCAAAGTGGATTGGAAAATAACCTAGAGCGCTAGCACAAAGGACGTTTGAATTTCATGTGAACACCTATCCCAGCCAGAAAACTTCATGTTATGTTTTCTGTTAGTGCATGGATGGGCCCAGGGTTTATCTAGCCTAAGAGCTATAAGGAAAAGCAGGTTAAGTAGAAATGCTTAGATGGAGGGTAATAGTATAAAAGTACATACTCAGGGGTGTCTGTATGGCTTAGTTGGTTAAGCATCCAATTCTTTTTTTTTTTTAAAGATTTTATTTATTTATTTGACAGAGAGAAACACAGCTAAAGAGGGAACACAAGCAGAGGGAATGAGAGAGGGAGAAGCAGGCTTCCCGTTGAGCAGGGAGCCTGATGTGGGGTTCGATCTCGGGTCTCCGGGATCGTGACCTGAGCTGAAGGCAGTTGCTTAACCAACTGAGCTACCCAGGCGCCCCAGCATCCAACTCTTGATTTTGGCTCAGATCATGATCTCAGGGTCATGATATTGAGCCCCATGTTGGACTCTGTGCTCACTGGGGAGTCTGCTTGAGATTCTTTCCCTTTCCCTTGGTCCCTCCTCTGCTCTCTCTCAAAAATAAATAAATCTTCAAAAAAAAATAAAAGAACATATTCAAATATATACTTACTAAAGACTATTTAGAAGATAACAAAATTATGGACTATTGGGGTCAGAAAAAAATCCCAGGCTCCTCGCCACCGCATTCATCTTTGAGTCCTTCTGATGACATTTCTGGCAAGGTCATCTAGCTTCTGCGCAAACAATATCGGGGAAGCCAGTTTGATTTTCAGGCAACTTTTTACAATTCCAAAATTATTCTTTATGTTGGCCTGAAATCTGCCTCCCTGTCCTTTCCTCCTTTTGGCTCTAGCTATTTTCTCCAGGGACATAAATACATCTTATTCTCATCCACATGACAACAGACTTTGGGGCACATTTTGAAGACAGATCGCAGGAGGATATATTGTGCTATTAGTCTAGATTGGAAAAGGAAGCACAGACTGACTTTTCTCATGGAAAGGCTGGTTTCTTGACCATGGAAAGTTGAATTTTTTAAGCTATGACTTCTCCAAGAGGGGATTATATTTTATTTTGGATTTACTATTGTCTGAGCTCATTCTTATGGATCTTCCAAAATACCCTCAGAGCAGTTTGTTCCCATGGTAAATTCGTTTTTAGTTTGACTTTGTTTACTTATTTCTGGCCCTGAGGTCTTGGCCTCATTCAATGAAGAGTATGAGGAAGGAATTCCTGTTCTAAAAAAAGCAAAAGCTCACTCACTTGTTCTCTCTTTTTCACACCACCATTGTTACATCCCCAAATAAATGTTTTCTTTATAGCTGACCTGGTCATTTTGGATAAACATTCAGTATTTACAAGGATACAGCATAAATGTAATAAGGACAAAAATAAGAGGCTTTGTCTTACTTTGCTGAAGATTTTAACAGCAAATCAGTAAGATAAAGTAGAGGGGGGAAGGGGAAATAGAAAGGCATGTATTCATTGTTTCATGAGAAGGAGAGAAATTGAGAGACAGAGTGAGTACCAGACAGAAAGAGGAATGTGCCATACTGGATAGTCTGGAAAGATCATCCAAGATACACAGCTTCTTGGCCTCTGTATGATGAGAAAGGAAGGAAAAACTGAAACAATGGCAACTATGGATGAAAAATGGAGTCTGTGAATCAAAATTAAGATGGATTTATGAACCACATAAAGAGAGAAATTCCATAATGGATACTTGTGAATTTTTCCAAGCAGAAGTCCTGAAAATTAAGAAAAGATGTATTAAGAAGTTAAGGCAGTGTAAACTTAAGAAGGAAAAAAAGAATGATTGGGTTTAAATTGGAACTCAAAGAAGCAGGAAAAAATTATTTTAACAGAAGCTTGGAATTATGTTCCAAGAAGTTTCTTTTCTTCCCTGTTCGGTGTGTGCAGAGGCCAGGGCTCTGACTTGGCGGAGATCTAAAACCCAAAATGGGCTGCAGTGATCTTTGCATTGGGGCATCAGGTCACAGCTGGGGTGACAGTGGGGTGCAGAGCAGGACAAACCTGGTTTAGACCCAAAAGGAAGGGGGAGCACAGATGGCAACACAAACAGGGAGGAGCCCTCTGGTTAGACCAGAAACTCTACTGGATCTTCTAAGAGCCCTTTTTTGGTTCTGCTGCTGCTAAAGCCAGGTTTGTAAAGGGCAAAGGAGGGCCGTGAGGCAGTTTGGGGAAACAAGTAGGCACCCAGGTTGTGGGAGAGGTAGATTTAAAGCACATGTGACTGGAGCCAAGTTTACCAGACACACAGTGGGGCCCATCCCTGAGACATTTGGTCTGCACCAGGGAAACGGTTTATCCCAAAGTCCTCTTTGAAAGAGAGAGAACGAGGGAGGAAGGAGGGAGAGAGAAGGGGTGGGGGAGGGCAGCAGCAGTGGGAGGGAGAGGAAGAGAGAGAATCTCCAGCAGACTCCGTGCTGAACACAGAGCCTGATGTGGAGCTCTGTCCCATGACCCAGTCAATCATGACCTGAGCTGAAATCACAAGTCAGATGCTCAACTGACTGAGCCACTCAGGTGCCCCGAGTCAGGAGGTCTTTAAAGGCAGATGAAAAAGGGTCTGGTTGAGGATGAGAGGGCTAGTGACTCAAACTCAAATAAAAGAAGTCACTAAGGAAAGGAGGGTTAATCCCATTTTGTTGAGCTCAAAGAGGGGGTCAGTGGTACCAACTGGTGCCTGCCAGCTCCTTGAGGGAAACTTGAGCTCCTGCAAACAACTAAATGAACACTCGGTTATCATGGAGTCAGGCAAGGATACTATCTCATAGGAACTTGGTAGCAGAGGGCATTTGGAGAATGGCAAAATGGCAAAAATGGGAAAAACAGTTGCAGCTTTGCTCTTCTGCCCTGTTAACTCCTTGGTTATAGGATGGATCTCTCTCTCTCTCTCTCTCTCTCTCTCTCTCTCTCACACACACACACACACACACACACACACACACACAACATACACACACGCATTCACTGAGTGGCATTATCTAGAATCACCTATAACTCAATCCCAGTATCAATTTAGGCTGAGGACACAGCCCTGTAAGCAGCTCAAATACTAGTGTGAGCTAGTACTAGGAAAGTTCCCTTCACCCTGA
The DNA here is from genome assembly GCA_004023965.1 of Spilogale gracilis. Classification (NCBI taxonomy): domain Eukaryota; kingdom Metazoa; phylum Chordata; class Mammalia; order Carnivora; family Mephitidae; genus Spilogale; species Spilogale gracilis. The sequence goes on from PITA01011060.1 coordinate 62,894, forward strand.
CCCACAGAAGGTAAACCCCAGGTGTACCAGCAGGCCACATTCTTGTGAGTTGCTCCTGTCAGAATTTAGAAACCTTGGGGAGGAGATACTCGAGCGTTTTTTCAGGGTCACAGAGAAAGAAAAGTTACACTGAGTGCCTCAAGCAAAGGAAGTTGGCAGAATTTTCTCATCCATGATGTTGCCAAATACACCCTCAAGAAATCTTGAGTGTATATTGTATGGAACACTAGGCAAACCTCGCTGACCTCATCACTTTGCTGAAAATGATGACAAGGATGAGTGGGTCCTCTCTATTTCCAGTAGCAATAATTGGATAGCAGGAATGGAGACACTGCTGTGTCTAGAATATGGGAGAACAAAAGGTCAAAGGGCCTAATCCTTTATCAATAACTAACTGAGTTCCCTACTCTGAGGAACCCTGTCCAGATTTGAAGATCTGATTATTTAACACCTTCATAGTGTAACAATGTTTATAATTTATCCTAGATAAGAAGTACATTTTCCTGCCAATGCTCAAAATGCAGAGATCTTCAATAGTGAACAACTTAAAAGTAACATAAAGTAAATGACCTTTATTCATGATGACACTCTCAGCTCCGGCTGAATAAAGGACATCTTTTTTGCTGAAATTTTAAATAACAGAGTGCCCTGGATCAAAATCATAATGACATTTATCCTGTTATCTGATGCCTCTAAGAGGTTGAAGGGATTCATAAATACAGTTGTCTTCATGTTTCAGACACATTTTTCACTCTTTTTGACAGTTATTAAATACATTAATTTTCTGATGGTAATTTCAATGTAATAACCATATGAAAAATGTAAGTCCTGTTTTCCCATCAGAAAAGAAGAAACTGAGAAGCAGCTTGAGAGCCATAAATCAGAATATGAAAGACCCGTACAATGCCATTCAGGGAGTGGGCTGGTATGCCATGTGTCAGAACTGAATTGGAGAAGAAATATAATATGATCACAGTTAAAGGGACTTTTCCATGCAATATTTTCCTAACCCAGATAGAGAGCTATGGAAGCCTTACCAGAATAATTTGTAAGTGTGTATCTTACACAGGTACAAGAAAAGGTCTTGAATTCTTGGTTGACTCTACCAAAGTAGAGTCACAAATAACATAGGCGGAATGATTTATTGAAGCAGAGAGTTTGAAAACCAAATAATTTGGGAGTACTCATTGGCTCTTAATGGTACAGCACTCTGCAAAGGATTTGAATTTATTTCCCTTAGGGCAGGTGAGTCAGCTCAGCCCCATTTCATGGCTCTAGGTAGTACTCCCTAACCTGAGCTAGGTCTCTTGGAAATACAGGTGCTGGCCCCAAGGTAATTAGACCAAACATCTGGTAAATGGCCTACATCTACCATAACAATGCTCAAACAATCCAAAGTACATTCCTTCTCCCTAAGAGAAAAGTAGCTTATTATTAGTAATGGGAATGCCACTTTTATTCAGAAACATCTATTTTAGAATATGGATGGTCTTTTTTAAAAAATATTTTTAATTTTATTTATTTGAGAGAGAGACAGACAGATAGTGAGCAAAGCCAGAAGGAGAGGCAGAGGCAGGCTACACTCTGAGCAGGGAGCCCATTGCGGGACTCGATCCCAGGACCCTTGGATCATGACCCGAGCGGAAGACAGATACTTAATGCACTGAACCATGCAGGGGCCCCAGAATATTATTCACATAATTGTCAAAAGCCCCCAAATGAGCCCCGGAGAATAGCAGAAAGCAAGCACAATCAAGTATGTCTTCAGTTCGGCTGGTACCATTATCCCTATCATTGCTTTTGAGGCAAAACAGGCTGATTTCCTGTTCATTTTAAAGATCTTTCTGATACACCCAGACTATTACATTCACTTCCTGCTTCCTTGGCAATTCATTTCATTTCTCTTCATTACTGTCCTTCCTCCCTTCCCTTTAAAAAAATTTAATGTTACCAAAGTAATACAGGCAGACAAAAAGATGAAGTTTAAATTTAAAAATAGCAGTCCCTTTATTCATATTTCTCCATTCCTCAATCCCATTTGAAACTTTGAGCTGTTTCTTTTAGTATTTATCTCCGTATTTCTAAATGATATGCTTTTGTTGCAATTTCTTCCATTTTTTTCCATTTTAGGCTGCTCATCATTACTTCTTTTTATTACTGACATATAACTGACATAAAAATTCTATTAGTTTCACATACAACATTGTGATTTGACAATTATGTACATTGAGAACAGATCAAGGCAATAAGCCTAGTTACCATATAATTTCTTGGTTTATCAATATTACACTGTCTATTAACTTCTTTTTTTTAGGAGATGAGAATTTAAACTATTTTCCCTCTCACATACATCCACTTCTGTTGTTATGTAAAATGCCATGCCCATGTAAATACTATTCACTGTTGAACCAAGTTGTCTACCATTTTTGATAGACAAAAGTTGTCTACCATGATTCTATCTCTTTTCTCTTACAATTTTTGGTCACTAGTTCTCTTTTTCACCTCTTTTCATTTGCTTTGTTTTCTGTTATAGACCTAACATTAACTTTCCCCCCAAATGTCCCACCGGACTTGCCAAATGCCTGTCAATATTTTTGGCAACTACTCAAATAATTAGAAAAAAAATACTGAAAATCTACTCTTTCCATTTTACCCTGAAAGCCTCTTTCCCAACACCCTGTACCATCCTGTTTCAATCTAGAATGTCTACTTCTGCTCTCTAGGCCTGGGACACAATTCTCGTCCTATAACTTCCTTCTATCATTCCGTGTTAGATCTCTTTCCTAGGTTCTCATCTTTCTATGGTTACTCCCCCAGCTTGAGGAGGCAAGTGCAACCCAAGATACATGGAGAGTAAAATTTTGAGTTCTTATAACCTTTTTAAAGGTTTTTCTCAAGTTGGAGAATTTCTTGGCAATTCTTGGCAGTATAACAGCGATCCATGATTAAAGTGGTTAGAAGTTCTGTGTGAATGTGAAGTGAAGGCTTGAGGTTTGCTGACTGGTGGGTTTGCTTGAATGAGAATCAGGCAGAAGTGGGCCTCTTCACAAAGACAAAAACTAAGGACCTTAGTTTCTCTAAGCATACTTGTATAATTCATTATCCTGAGCAGAACAGCAGTGGTATATACCCAGCTGTGTCAAGGATCAGTGTCCAGGGAAGGAGTGAGGATCCCACTGTACCTTCTGAGATTTTCTCTTAATCTCCTTGTTCTCAGTTCCATGCTTTTTTTGAAATATTTTATTTATTTATTTAGCAGAAAGAAACACAGCTAGAGAAGGAACACAAGCAGGGGAGTGAGAGAGGGAGAAACAGGCTTCCCACTGAGCAGGGAGCCCAATGTGGCGCTTGATCCTGGGACACCGGGATCATGACCTGAGATGCTTAATGACTGAGCCACTCAGGAGCCCCTCATTTCCATGCTTTATCCCTATTCTTTACTCCCATCCTGGAGTGTGGAACCTCCCCAAGTTCAGTTTGTCCAAAGACTAAACTTTTCATCTCCTATTGGAGAAGGAAAGGTAGTCATCATCTGTGTGGATCAGAAGAGGGAACCTGGTGAGTTTAGGCAATCTGTAGATTATCTTTCAATCAATCATTCTGTGGTACCTGGTGCCTCCACCCCTCTGTTTCTGCAGGGGTCCCATCTCATGGCTCTTTCCCCTCCACAGGCACTTAGATTATCAATTCCATTACTCTGTAGAATTGACTTGTACTTTGTCTTCTGCTTTTGCTTTTCTAGACATCTTTTGAAATCTTCTATCTGTTGTTGTCTCCTCTCCTATTTTCTTAGTCCCTGTTGGTTAATATCTTTCATTATTTCTACCCTTGCCATTTTGATTTAACTGGAAGGCTGTTTATCCATTACTTCTGTATAAGCAAGGTGGTTTGTACTGTATTCTCTGTTTATCTCTGATTACATGATTTAGTGAGACTTTAAGTGAAAGGCCAAAAGGCTAAATTAAAGTAGTCTTTATATGAAGATTAATTTTGACTCTAACTCAACAGTACTTTTTAGGGTTCTTTAGAAAATAGTTTATTTTTCTATACTTGGGGGACATCATCAATCTTGGGCCTGTGACTCATTAGCAAAAATAATATCACTGTACCCTTAATAGGATGTCTTTCAGTTTGTATCCTAAGCATTCTGATGAGAGAATTAGAAGATAAGTTAAAATTCCATAAATGCAAATTCAAGCATTTGTATGGGAATTTTTTCAGCTAACTTTAATTTATTATGTAAATTCAAACATAAGAAAATTATATACATGGCTTCAAGTTGCCATGAAAAGTTTCATGCAATTTCGTGGTCTACTACTACCTCAGTCATTTATTTAAAAATGGCCTTTCTAGCAAAAACTGATAAAGCCTCCATTGTTTCCTACTTATTTGGGTAAGAAAAAACTATGGCAGGAGGTTGGACTTTTTTTTTAAGATATTATTTATTTGACAGAGAGAAACAAAGCCAGAGAGGGAACACAAGCAGTGGGAGTAAGAGAGGGAGAAGCAGGCTTCCTGCCGAGCAGGGAGCCCGATGTGGGGCTTGATTCTGGGTCTCCGAGATCATGACCTGAGCTGAAGGCAGTCGCTTAACCAACTGAGCCACCCAGGTGCCACCATGGACTTTTTTTTTTTTATTGTTACTAATTTTTTTTTCCAGTGTTTCAAGATTCATTCCCCATTCCCCACACCCAGTGCTCCACGCTTTAGGTGTCCCCAGTACCCACCACCAGGCTCTCAATTCCCTCCACCCCCCTCCCTCCAAGTCCCTCAGATTGTTTCTGTGTTCAAAGTCTCTGTTGTTTCATTTCCCTCCCTAGATAACCCTAGTTCCCATTTGCTTTCCTTCTCCCACTGTCCTCCAGTTTGCCCCTCATGCACCGCAAGTAAGTGAAACCATGCGATACTTGACTTTCACTTCTTGGCTTATTTCACTCAGCATAATCTCTTCCAGTCCAGTCCATGTTGCTAAAAAGTTGGATATTATCCTTTCTGACGGAGACATAGTATTCCATTGTATATATGTATGACTTCTTCTTTATCCATTCATCTGTTGATGGGCACATTGGCTCTTTCCACAGTTTGGCGATTGTGGCCATTGCTGTGATGAACATTGGGGTGCATATGGCCCTTCTTTTCACTACATCCGTATCTTTGGGGTAAATGCCCAGTAGTACAATTGCAGGGTCATAGGGTAGCTCTATCTTTAATTTTTTAAGGAATCTCCACACTGTTTTCCAAAGCGGCTGCACCAGTTTACATTCCCACCAACAGTGTAAGAGGGTTCCCCTTTCTCCGCAGCCTCTCCAACACTCGTTGTTTCCTGTCTTGTTAATTTTGGCCATTCTGACTGGTATAAGGTGGTATCTTAGAGTGGTTTTGATTTGAATTTCCCTGATAGCTAGTGACGCTGAACATTTTTTCATGTGTCTGTTGGCCGTGTGTATATCTTCTACGGAGAAGTGCCTCTTCATGTCTCTTGCCCATTTTTTGATGTGTTCATCTTCTTTTTGGGTGTTGAGTTGAGTAGCTCTTTATAGATCTTGGATACCAGCCCTTTTCTGTAGTGTCATTTGCAAATATCTTCTCCCATTCTGTGGGTTGCCTCTTTGTTTTGTTGATTGTTTCCTTTGCTGTACAGAAGCTTTTTATTTTGATGAAGTCCCAGAAGTTCATTTTCGCTTTTGTCTCCTTTGCCTTTGGAGACGTGTCTTGAAAGAAGTTGCTGTGGCCGATGTCAAAGAGGTTACTGCCTA